>JASSUY010035038.1:18270-28382 GCA_032466535.1 Forpus xanthops | reverse complement strand
AGTCCCTCCCCAGCATCCTTATAGGCCCCCTTCAGATACTGGAAGGCTGCTATGAGGTCTCTATGCAGCCTTCTCTTTAGAGCAAAGGCTCTTGGAAAGGAGTAGGATGTCGTTATAATGAAGGTAGGAGTAAGCAATTTCGTAATGATGTTGTTCTCAATGATGTAATTCTTGCATATGGGGAAGCTTTCACCTGTTACTTCAGCTTGCTGTCTTCTCCACAGATCGCATTATTGCAATGTCGTTTCCGTCTTCTGGGAAGCAGTCTTTCTATAGGAACCCTATAGAGGTAAAAATCTCCCATTTACCAATGTCACTATTTCTGAATGTTTTTTTCACTTCTAGGTTCCCACTACTTTGCACGTGGACTGGATAAGTCAGTCCTAGTTCTGCTGGTTTGGTTAGTTGGAATGACTTAAGTGATGGTCTGCACTGTGCTATACTGCTTGTGTTGTAGTCTTTCAGCTGAGCCTGGTGGGATGTATCTCACTGTGGACACACTGGTGCTCTGAAGCTCCTATTCTTTGTGAACGTTTCAGAGAACCAAGTCACTTCTGTCCTAGGCTAGTCATAGTGTGGTTGATAAGAACTATTTATTCATCTAAATGAAGGTGTTTAAAAGGTTTATATAATGCTCTTTTTAGAGCTATGCCAGCTGATATTGTAGAAACCTAAATATATAGGGCAGAGAAGAGACAGTAGTACTTCTGTTCCAGACAAGAACCTGAGCTATTGAGCTGGGAAGACCTGCTGTCCAGTTGCTATTTGTGAATGCAGTTGCTGACCCCACTTAGGGGATAGGGGTTGAGGTGGCAGTGGAAATACGGAGTAGAGACCTAACTACTCTGAACTTTTATTGCTTTAGGAAGTTGCAAGATTTTTGGACACCAAGCATGCAGACCACTACAAAGTCTACAATCTCTGCAGTAAGTATACTTAACTGCTGACTTCACTGAAATATGGCTAAACCAGAAAAATATCTCTTCAAAGTATGCTGCTGACAGTTACAGCTCTCTGAGAATGCATAATCTGTCAAAAGGACATAGCTGTCTCTGATTACCATCTGCCCTGAAAGTGGCTATTGACTTTTGAGTATTTAATGCTGTCCTGCAACTTGCAAAAGAGGTGCTGGAAGTCTTGCAGTTCAGGCTTCCTTGCTTATGCTGAATAATTGCTTTAGCTTTCCAAAGACTTTTATTGAAAAATGAAAGTGGAAAACTAAACCTGGGCTGAAAGTTGGGGTGATGTTGGAGAATTTCCTAATGAAGGCTTGGAATAATGAAGTGGAAGAATAGTTAAATGCTCCTCTGTTTAGAGGTGGCTAAAAAATACCCCAAGAAAGTACTTCAGAAATAACTGTCCTATGGCTCCCGCTTCATAGTGGAGCTGAAAGCAAAGTATGATAAAAGAGCACTGACACTTGAATTTCTGAAAAAGCAAAATTGTCCTTTGGCCAGCAGAGGGGTAGACAGCAATCACAGATGAGCTGTTAGGGTTGCCACTCTAGCTGGTGGTTGCTATAGTTGACCCTGATAGTACATTAGAGCACTGTCGGGTACCATAATAATCCCTGTGGAAAGGAATAGCCATCTGGGTGTGGAAGTGAATTTTATCTTGAGTGAGAGGTGTGAAACTGGAAGCTAAACAACCATGGCTTTAGCTAAATTACCTCATTTCTTTTCACTTTGATCTCTCTGTCTATACTACTGCACTTTAAACACTATTATATGCTCAGATGAGCAGCTGTGTGTCACAAGCCACTTTATTTGTAATCCTACTCCCCTTTCTGGTGTAACTTCAGATTCTTCTTTGTAGGTGAAAAAGGCTACGATCCCAAGTACTTCCACTACAGGGTAGAAAGGATCTTTATTGATGACCACAATGTCCCAGCGCTACAGTGAGTCTTGTCAAGAAATACATACGTCATGGTAGCTCTATATGGGCATTTGCTTTGATCTGCTGACTTTCCTCTTATCTAGGGACATGCTGAAATTCACTGCCAGTGTTCGTGAATGGATGAGTCAAGATGAAAAGAACATCATAGCAATTCATTGTAAAGGAGGCAAAGGTAGGACTGCTCATGTATGATTAGTGTATACTACAAATTACACCTTATTCTTTTCATGGCTTCTTTTGATATGTGGCCTTAAACTACAGCATGAGATTGGTTTAGAGCATAACTTGACAAATTCGGCAGACACTGACTAGCAACAGTATAGTACCATGTGTTCAGTATTGCACAACCCCTTTTCTAGATAGCCCAAATTGGTTTTTAATCTAAAAACCATCAGGTGGCATTTGATCTCTTAAAATGTTCTTCAGTAACTTCCTGCTGTCCTGGCTCTAGTGATAGCAGTTCCCCAGGAGAGGCTGGGGATAGGGAGCTGCTGGAACTGATGCTGTCAGAAAGAGTTAAACTTCTGCTTTGGCTCTCTGGTGGCCAGTCACCCACACTGAATATCCTGCATTGTAATATGCCTCAAGCTTTTTAATTGCTGTGGGGGAGAGGGAGGGAATTATGGGATTGTTTAGGTTGGAAGAAATCTTTAATATCCAACTGCCAAGGCCACCATGAAACCATGTCCCCAAGTGCCACATCTACACATTGTTTAAATACCTCCAGGTGAGTCCACCACTTTATTGGGGAGCCTCTTCCAGTGCTTGACAACCCTTTTGTTGAAGAAATTTTTCCTAATATCCAGTCTAAAACTTTCCAGGCACAATTTGCTGATCAGAATTCCTGCCGAACTTTGTGTTGTCTGCAGACTTAACTGAGGGTGCACTTGATCCCTTTGTCCAGCTCATTGATAAAGATATTAAACAGAACAGGCCCCTATACTGAACCTTTGGGAAATACCATTTGTGACCAGCTGCCAACTAAATTTGACTCCATTCACCAATGCTCTTTGGGCCTGGCTATCCAGCTGGTTTTTTTTACCCAGTAAACGATTCATCTGTCCAAGTAATGACCAGCCAGTTCCTGTGGGAAATGGTGTCAAAGCTTTTGCTGAAGTCTAGGCAGACAACATCCATAGCACTTTCTCTCATATGCTTAAGTGGGTCACCTTGTCATAGAAGGAGATCAGGTTAGTCAAGTAGGACCTGCCTTTCGTAAACCCACAGACTAAGACTGATGTCCAGTACATGCCATATACAGAACAAATTGTCCTGTACAAGCTGTGTGGTGGCACTCAAGGTAAAATGCTCCTTAACTACTCCCTCGATGTTTTAAACACTGCTGGACCTTAAATCAAGGTACACAGTATTACGTGATAGGGCAATGTGGTCTTATGGGAAGAAGATAGTCTGTTAAGTTACTGCATATAAGCTGGCGTGTGTGTGCTGTCTGCTACTTGTGGTAGTGCAGGAGCTGTTGAAGTGCATAGATAGCTGTGCAAATAAACCAGACTTCTCCGTAAACACCTACTGCATCTTTAGCCGCCTGCTGTTACTACTGCAAATACTTGGCTTAAACCAGTGGTTACTTAACATAAAGAAGTCTCCCCCAGTCTGAACTGTAGCTTAAAGGTTTTGCAAAACTCAATACTGAAACTACCTGCAGGCTAAAGGCAGTTTGAAGAACAAGTGTAGGGAAGAATGACTTGAACTCTGAGCTTTTCTTTTTTTAAACTCAAAGGTGAGACAGTATAGGAGTGCTGTGCTAGCAGTCTTGGTGCCTTCTTAGTGAAGTTGGAGGTGGAAAAGCTGGCGTAGAGAAGCACCCCTTGACTTAAAGACTGACATTTGACAATGCTATAGCCTCATCTAGCAAGGTGTACTTAACACTCCCGTGTTGCATGGAGGTCAGCTTCCCAAGTGTCTCCAGTAATATTACAAAGAAATGTGGGCATTACTTTCAAGAAACAAGTTAACAAACTGTAGTATCTTAACTCGTTCTTTCTAGAAATACAGGCACTTGACTACTGTCACTTAAAACTTCTGAAGTGGAATAGAGGAAAGAATTTCATCTTCACAAAATCCCAAATACCTTTGGACTCCTGTAGATCACCCTGTCTCTTGTTTCTAATGCAGGGAGGACTGGAACAATGATTTGTACCTGGCTCATAGACAGCGACCAGTTTGAGAGTGCAAAGGTAAAAAGCGGCATTTATTTTTTGATTCTATTAGTATTCAAGGATCTTTAGCATCTACTTACTTGGTGAAATGTATTAATACTTTGCAAGAACTCCATACTGGAAAAAGGACATTGTGAACTGATGCTTTGTTCTTTATAACGAAGTTCTTTGTTCTTTTTCAAAATGAAGTTCTTGCCAATCTTACTACTAGGTAAGTTCCATTGTGATGAAGACTATTGTTGATCAGGAAGAATGAAGAAAGTAAAATTAAACAGATAACTCTAAAGCATTCTTTTTGGAAGCATAATAGACATAGGATTTCAGGCAATGCCTTTCTTGAATGGTAGGTGGCTTCTGAGCATGCTCTACTAAAGATAACATCACTGTTTTTAAGTTGTATCCAAGCCAATGTTACAGCAAGAAGCCCTTCTGGGAAAAGGGAGAAAGAATAAGTTGCAGCCAGGACAGATGCAGGTGCTGCTTTAGCTTCCCAGGTCCAGTATACCAATTCAGAGAGATGGTCTGGAGAAGGCCCAGGTCATTCAAAGTAGTGTGGGCTGACTGTGGAGCCATTTAATCACTTAAGGTTTTTCCCTGTTTGCTTTGTGAAGATCTGAACCAAGTTCTGTTTGGTCTGCCACAGACCACTTGAATATACATGGTTCCAAAGCAATTGCTTAGAAAGCATGTTATTCTCCTTCACTCTTTCATGGATGGCAGACTTAATGTATCTGACTTCCTAATTAGTACTTTTTTATTCTAGTTAAAAGCCTCCCTTATAAGGTACCAAAACAACTATTGCATATTTTAACTTGCACTCCCTTATTGGAATTGACTAATGGAATTCTAGTTTACTGTCTTCCCTTCAGGAAAGGGGAATGGTGGTGGGATAAATGTATTAATGCTTACAGTTATCTTCCTATGTAGGAAAGTTTGGACTACTTTGGAGAGAGAAGAACGGATAGAAGCACAAGTACCAAGTTTCAAGGAGTTGAAACTCCATCTCAGGTAAGCTTCAGCAGGTCCAGTAACAGTAGCCAAACTAACACTACTCTTGCAACTTCTTATGCTGCCCCACCTCCCCAGCCTTGTTTCAGTAGGTTCCTACATGCTGAACTCCTGAACTTGCTGTATTTGTTCTTCAGTGGTTGGAACATCATCTAGTGGTAGGGTTGTGCTGCATCTTTCCCTTCTTCCCTCTCTTCTTCCCTCCCTGTACATTTCTTATGCATAATAACAAATCTGAATTATGTTATTTAAGATAAGGGGAGCTTTCAGTCCAACCCCACTGTTCAAGCAGGGTGAGCTAGAGTAGGCTGTATTCAATCAGGTCTAGGCTACCTTCCCAGATGGGGACTCCACAACCTCTCTGGGCATGCTGATATGAGCATGGCCCAGTAAGATAGGTGGGCTGTTATCAAGGATGCACTGAAGCCTGCAGCCTAGCCTGGGGAGGGGCTATGGCACTGATGTGGTTGGGTGGAGGACTGCATACTCTAGAGACTACATTTACAAGGAAATACTAAAGTTACTGCCTCAGACCAGTTTAGGGCTTTGCTCGTTCTGATTCATCGTGTATTGTGTGGTTCAGAGGTATGAGGTGAAGCTGGTGACAGAGATACATCAGTTGCTGGTATAAAATAGAATGGAAGTATAGCTGTCCTACAGAATGTTCTTCTGTGAAATGAAAGTATCTTGTACATTTAAACATCCTGCCCCTTAAAAAAACCCTACAGTATAAAAGCTCCTTCTTGCTGAACTGAAGTAGAAGATTCCTCTTGGAACATGAAGTTTAAATATTGCTTCAGGTAGATACTGGATTTGTCTGGAAGATTGTTTGAATTGGGGTGGGGAAGGAGAACAAATGGCTATTATCCTCTCAGCTTTGCACTTAGAGCTAAGAATTTAGGATTAAGTAGATATTCTACTCCTGCCTAGAATTAATCTGTGTGGGTTACAGAAATTGCATAATTTGTCTGGGTTTTTGCATTACAGAGTAGGTATGTTGGGTATTATGAGATCCTGAAAAACAAGTATAACTTGAGACTCCCACCAGAGAGACAACTCAAAATAAAAAACCTCAAAATCCACTCTATACATGGTAAGAACTCTTGAATTTGGGTGTTCCTCTATCCTGTTCCTATTACAGGCAGCTGATGTCCACTGTCTGTGTTGCAAAGACCATGATAGGAATGTAGATTTACTGGGATTTGAGAATTCCAATGGCACAGTTAATATACAATGAAAAGCATTTTGGAGTGAAATTGCCTCATGTATTCCATCACTTGCTGGGTGTCTGGTCAAATGGTGGCTCTCATATAGCCTGCTCTGTTTTGGAAGGAAAATAACTTTCCAAGGGATATTAACTCCACATGTAGAACCTGATCCATTATTGTTTCTGCACACATGTTCTGGTAATTTTGATGAAAGATTGTCCTAGGGGACTTCAAACTGCTGTTCTTGTTCAGTTGGTGGAACCAGACTCTCCATTAGACTGTTCCCGCTTTATGTCTGTTTTGAAATACAGCTTTCAGCCACTGAATCTTGAGCTACCTTTAGGATTTGAATTCTCAAGTCTATGACAAGGTATTCTGGAAAGAATGAAATTTCACTTGGGTTTCATAACCACTTATGTTTCCAGCTAATTGTATGTGCTCTGGTATAATGCAACTCTTTCTTTCCTAGGAGTTGGGAAAGGCAATGGAACCGATATGAAGGTGCAGGTGATAGTGAGGAAGCAAGTTGTACTAGAATGTGTATGTGCCAGTCAAGGAAACTGCAAGGTGAGCACTCTGAAATCATGTCAGTTGAGTCACAGAAGATGAAAGCTAACTTAGAAGTCAAAAGTGTCTTCCTGTAGAAGTTGAATATTGGATGTAAAACTGTCAGATTAAATGAATTTTGTAAATTCTGAGAGGATGAAAAAGCTAAGCTTTGCTAAATCACTATCTTACCACTACTTTCCTACAAAAGATTTCTCTTGAAGTCACTTAAATGCAAATGGCTCACTTTAAGTAGCTTAAATTGTTGGCTTGTACTGTAGCACTGCTATTGTATTTGTATGCTGTGAATGAGTAGCAAGGTACTGCCATGAATTGGTTCCTTGTCTCTCTGCAGCCATTTTTCACGAAACTAACACTTCATTCTGTTATCCAGCTCTTCTTTGATGCTGAAAATGACTCTGTAGTCATTGGCTTGGAGGACAGCCCTGTCATAAGTGGTGATGTGAAAGTCAGATTTGAATCGCGTTCAGTAAGTGTAACAGTGTAAAGATCTTTGCTTGAATATGGGGAAAGGCTGTGGTTTGCAGTGTAGCTGGGTGCTGGCTGGCTGTGCTGTGTGGGGCAGAATCTGTGCTCCTCCCCAAGGACTCCTGCTCCTCCCCTGGCCCCACTGCACTGAGGGGTGCAGTAAATGTTGCTACATCAGTTTATGCAAGCAGGGAAGACATCTGGTTGTTCATATAGTACAACCAAGTCATGTTAATAGCAAGGTACGTTAACTGAGCACCTGCCACTAGCCCTGTCCAGCCTGGCCTTGAACACTGCCAGAGATGGGGCAGGCACAGCTTCTCTGGGCAATCTGCTCCAGTGTCTCACCACCCTTATAGTGAAGAATTCTTTCCTAATACCTAATCTAAATCTCTCATTTATCAGTTTAAAGCAGCTCCCCTTGTCCTGTCCCTACATGCTCTTGTAAAAAGTTTCCCTCCAGATTTCCTGTTGGCCTTCTTCAGAGAAAATAGTGATCTGGGTGTGATGTTGGTCTCTTCATGTGTACTGGCTCTGGCACTTCAGCTTCGGAAACTAAACTACTGAGGATGGGTGTGTACTTTTGCTCTGCCAAAAAGAATCCTATTGTCTGACAGATCCTCTGTCCTTAGGATCTCCCAAAAGGCTATGATGACTGCCCATTCTTCTTCTGGTTCAACACTTCCTTTATTGAAAATAACAGGTAAGCAATCATAGTGACTGCCTTTGAGAACCTAACTTAGTGTCTGAATGGAGCTAAAAACTCATAAGCACAGTACTAATAGCTGAGATAGGTGGCTTGTCCAGCCTGTCTTAGCTTTTGTGTGGGTACTGGTCTCTGACTCTTGGCTGGAACTTAGGAGCAGGCAGTTTGTATGTACTTGCTTGCACTGTGCCAAGTATTTTAAATGTGATAACTTAGTCAGTTAGACTCTCATCAACACTCTATTATTAATGAACTTGAATTCAGAAAGTTAATGTTGACTTTCAAACCGAAGGCAACTTGTCTGTCCTCTGTAGCATGGCTGCCTGAGAGGCTAGAACTCATCCAGCAGCTTAGGAGGCAAACATTAAGCCCAGAGTTAGAAGTACTGATGCTTGGGATTCCAAAGAAAGGTTCTTGGACTCATGCTTTTATTAGAAATTACTGTGATGGCTCTTGTTAAGGTTAGAACTCCTGGGGTGCTCCAGTCAGTGCAAGTTGGGCTTGTCTACCTCTCTAGAGAAGTGATGTAGAAAAAGGAGGCACAGACAGGAGATCCTTCTCTTCTGTCTACCAAACTGGCCAGATTTAGACAAAGGAACAGCAAACTTCACATGATTACTGTGTTCTCCATAATAAGAATAGGAAGGAAACAATTTTAATTTAATTGACCCCATCAGAGCATGAGGAGAGATAGCCATGAGTATGTTCATAACTCCAAACCTAATTTGCTGAGCAGGCATTTCTCTTTCTGCCCAGAGAATTCTGGCAGACCTGAGGTCACTTGGCTGTTAAGGCAGTGCCCCCCTGTCTTGGTATCTCTAACTCAGCCAGAGCTGAGTGCATGTGCATGTACTAGTGATAACTAGACATGGATTTGGTAAACATTAAAAGTGGAGAACATGCCTGATGAGCTTGATGAGTATTGAATCAAATACTTGCTATTAGGGAAGTCAGTTATCAAATTCCTGCCACATGCATCCCATCGGGAGGCCTCTAGCTAAATGTGGCACAGATGTTACTCTAACAGTCTTGCTTTGCGGGGCAGAGGAGCCTGACCCACAAAGCTATGAAATGAACTGTTTCTCAAGCTACTTCAGATCCAGAGCTCTGTGCAGCGGGGCACGGCTTCTGTCTGTGTGCCTGAATTCAAGATTTAGGTCTATAGTTTATATTCCAGGGTTGAGTTTGGAGTTGTCTTGGCTGACTGAGAGGAAAACTGTGGTTTATGCTGTAAGATGTGCTGCTGAATTTTGTCTTTCAGACTCTACCTTCCCAGGAATGAGCTGGATAACCCTCACAAGTCTAAAACATGGAAAGTCTATAGTGAGACATTTGCTGTGGAGGTGAACTTTATTGAGCCATAAGGGAAAAAAGGGGAAAAAAAAAAAAAAAAACTGAAAAAAGGGAAACATGTAAAATTAATCTCTTTTCCTGGAGAATGTCTTGCTGTTTCAGTATACAATGAAGCAGTTACATTTTGATGTACTTAATGTATTTCTATGTAGATACAACTTGTCAAATAAATTTACATGAAGTTCTGTTGTGCAGAGCAATAATACTCTGAAGAGTTAATGTCAGCTGACGGTCATGCCAATGAGCTTTGGATCCTTTGGCTATTAGATGTTTCTACATACAGGTAATCCCTTCTTTATTAAGCTAAGATAATTGTCTTCAAGAACATTAACCTGATGATGGATGGAGACCATCAGTCTGCAAGAGGCTGTTGGAAAAATCTGACATGCCTTCCTTCAGCATCAGGGTTTTCCACAGGTCAGTAGAATATGGGAATCTGGAGGGAGACATTGTCTACCCATGCCAGTAGAGATCATGGTACTGAACCACTTCTCATCAGAAATCCAGTGCTGTAGGGTTTTGCGAAACACAGCCTGGGAGCTGACTCGGGAGAGTTGTTGCTCCTCTGCTGTCCCTCTTCCCCACAGAGGGCTGAGATGGCCATATGCCCAAACCCTGGATCTTATCAGTTCATGAGCACACCAGTGTATCTTCTGTAGAGACTGTTCATGTCTTCCTTGATGGGAAGCATATGTTGAGCTGTTGCTTCCCTAGTTGTCTTGTTAG
>JASSUY010035038.1:0-18170 GCA_032466535.1 Forpus xanthops | reverse complement strand
AGGCTGAGAAAGTTGGGGCTGTTCAGCCTGGAGAAGAGAAGGCTGCGTGGAGACCTCATAGCAGTCTTCCAGTATCTGAAAGGGGCCTATTGGGATGGCTGGGGAGGGACTTTTCACTGGGGACTGTAGTGAAAGCACAAGGGGTAATGTGGTTCAAACTTAAACAGGGGAAGTTTAGATTGGATCTGAGGAAGAAATCCTTTCCTGTAAGAATGTTGAGGCACTGGAATGGGTTGCCCAGGGAAGTTGTAAATGCTCCATTGCTGGTGCTGTTCAAGGGTGGGTTGGACATAGCCTTGGATGGCATAGTTTAGTGGGAGATGTCCTTGTCCATGGCAAGGGGGTTGGAACTTGGTCATCTCAAGGTCCTTTCCAACCCTAACTATCCTATGATTCTATGACTGTAGCTGCTGCATCTTGTCCTGCTCTTCTGTATCTCAGAAGAGCCTGGCTCTATCTCCTCCCATGAAGGAGGTAACTGTAGGTGGCAGCAAGAGCTCACCTTAGCTTTGTCATGGGTAGGCAAACTCAGTCTTCACTATCTATCCTTGTTGTCCTTGCTTCTCTGTGTCACTGCTTTACTTGTATTGGGAATATGAAACTGGATGGGGGATTCTGTGTCTGCTCTGACAGCTGTAATAGGTATGAGCAGACGGTCAGAACTGATTTGCTGGCTTTGGAGTCTGCTACTGCAGCCTAGCCTTTACAGCAAAGGTTCAAATTGTGCAGTGCTGCTCCCTAGCCTAGTGTTGCTTAAGAGACTGCATGCACTGCACATAAACTTAGAAAACTGTTCCTCAAGGCTAAGAGGTGAGCTGGCAAAGTTAATGTAACTCCTATCTCTGGTGAGAAGGAAGAGACTCCTGCTTTACACAGGAGTGACCACAGCTGCATCAGTGGAGGGTGATGGTGCAAGAAGGCAGCCAAGGTCTGCCTGCACTGAATGTACTAGGAGCTGAAAGGGGATGTTGTTTTACTGCAGCCAGAACTAGCTGATGATTGATTTTTTGGCTTAGCTCAGGCAACTCGATATCACTGTCCTAGAATGCCCTTTCTGAGAGCTTGTAGGGCAGTTAAGAACAGCTGTCTTCCTGCCTATGGAGTAAAATAATCTCTTCATGTAGCAGCAGTGAAGGCTGAAACAGCAAGTCAGGTTGCTGTTGACTCCTGTTTAAACAAGAATGAGTAATAAATTGTGTAAGGGAGATATATTTTTCCTGAGAGCCAAGAACCACTGCTCAGAAGATGCTGACGCTGGCAGGAGACTTAACTTTACAATGTGCATCATGGTAATCTGCAATCTAAAAACTTGGAAGTTAAACTGAACCTTAATATTACAGTTGACTGGTACTAACAAAGCACCAGGACAAAAGCTAAACTAGAGGCTTTATTTTGCATCTTAAATTATGAAAAATCTGCAGTTGTTTCACAGCCCCTTGTTAGAGCTGTGGTTTTAAGGGCTTTTCCCATCCATTGACTGCAAAAAAACCACTTTGATTCTGGAAGAATAGTGATACTGACTTCAACATCTCTTTGCACCTCAGCCAGACAAGCTTGTTAAGCACTGTTGCACAAACAACTGTCAGGCACTCAGTTAATCAAATCAGACTTTATTCCCATGAAATCCTGTACCAACATCATGAAGTTCTTAGCTGAACAACTGATACACGTTACAGCTGAAGTAGCTGTGACCAGAAAAATTACTGCTTATATCACCTTCAAAAGAAACTCTCAAACTGCATGTTTATTTCAGCCACTGGCTTCTTGCTGTAGGTTCAGTCCTAAATATCCTGCTTCTTTTGAAGCTTCAACTTTTGTATTAAAAACTGCAACCATGAGCTTTAAAAAATGAAAGCAAAGACAAATCTAAGAAATAGATTGAAGTATTCCACTGATATGGAGTCAGTCCTTGCCTTTTTGTGACTATCAGAAGCACATACAAATGTCCAGCCAAGAGAAACAGTGCAACTTTGGAAAGGGACAGTGTAGCAACTCTCTTAAAGCCTCAACTTCCTGAATTATTTGAATATTTGGTATAAAGTACTGATGATGCACAGTATCATTCCCCATGTGCACCAGTCAAGCAAGGTAAATTGGTGCAGTAGATACTGAAGATTCTTCAGCCTGCCCTGCTTTAAAACTGCCTCTTCTCATGGGTGTATGAAAGGGAGATGAACAGTTCCTGCTGCACAGGAAGGCTGGAGAGGCAAGGAGAGTTGTGGAACTGCAGCACCCACATTTCATCAAGAAGGCTGTGACAGTGCAGTGTAGATGGACCCTGGCTCCACTGCAGAAGGCAGCAGGTACTGAGATACTTTTGTTTGTACCTAAAGCTTTTCCGCATTTCTAGAATCTGAAAGGAGAACTGTAACATGCAGAACGAAGCTGTTAGAGCTGTGGCTGTTGCCAGTCACTGACAAACCCTGGTTGCTGTGACAAGCTGGTACTCTCTGCATACCACTGATGATCTTGGTGGGTCAAATGGCACTGTGCTTGCCACAGGTGTGGACTGACACTTAAACCCTACAACCATCCCTCTGTACAGCTCCTCAATCCTGAGTTGTATTGCCGAGACCTGCTCTGCCTTTGCCATAGCTGCTTCTTACAAGGCAGGGCATGCTTGTATAAAAAGCATCCTCTTAAAAAAATTAAAGTGGCATCTAGAAATAGGTGTAACATCATTTTGGGTAACACTAACTATGTATTTCACCAAGCAGCATGACCAAGCAGGCATGCCCCCAGGCCTGAAGGTGATATAAGCTATCCAGTCATATGAACTTTTTCCACTCTGCTGAACAGGCACAGTTAAGTGGCAAGACTCTGGCCCAAGCAAGTCCTCCTCTTTGGTATCCTGTCTTTCAAGCACAGGGACTCATGCATATCAAGGTGACCCAAACACAAGCTTGCACAGTTACAATGCTCAGAGCCAGCAGCTATTTCTAGCAGTCTCCCTTACGTTAAGTGTTCAATTCAAAGGTGCTCAGCATACTCCAGCACTTGAAAGGATTTAGAAAATAATGAGATTCTGCATGGACTCCTTAAACCCACTAACTACATGACTTTATCTCAAATGCAGGCAGACCTCTGGCTCTAAGGTAAGTACAAGGCAGGGAGTGAACACTTCCTACTTCTGTAAGCCCATTTACTTGGACAGAGTATATAAGCAGACACCAACTGCTGTGACCTTGGAAAGTCACAGGGAAGAAGGGACGGAGTCAAGCTGAGGGATCGCATAAGTCAGCCATATTCACCAATATTAAGTATTCCTGCTGTTCTTTCGAGTCAGACACTTGCTAGCAACAATGGGAGAACTCATCACCACAGCACAGCCTTGGAAGCAGTGCTTTTGCCTTGAACAAGTCACAGCCCAGTGCTGCATGTTACAGTAAACCCAACAGCAGGTCAACATAAGTCTTTTTTTAGCACCATTACAGGTCAGACATGTGTAATGTACCTAGTGCAGAATCTGCAAGATGGAGATAGTTCTGCTGGGCCAATTCAACCAGCACATACGCATCTCTATAAAGTCACCTGAATTAAAAAGATTACAAATCTTAAACTGCAGTTGAGTTCCTAAAATTAGGTCATTGATTTTGCCCTGCTCAGACCATGATGTGATCTACAGGTTTTTGATCCTTTACTTAAGTGATCCTTAAATAGCTTTTCATTCTCCACCTGCTAGAAGTATCAGTAAGAATCTACTTGTTTCATCATAAGTTTCCGGCTGTACTCGTAGGCAAGGAACAGCGCCCCATTGGCCAGGAACGCACGGATCATAGTTGGCTTCAGTCCAGAATATAAGGCAAGTACACCTGGAAATGAAGTCAGAGCCAGTTAGCAATTTATTTACCTGCCTATCTGCATTAACCCCTGCTTGTACTTTCAAAGGATACTGAAATAATGCTTCTGCCTTGAGGGGCACACAGTGCTGAACTCACTCGAGTAGGTGCTAACTGCAGTGTTACTGGATATTGATATGCCCAGAGCATCTAGAATTGTAACACGAGTTTAGTCATTTAAGTGGTTATGTCTGAAGCTCATCTTAGGTATGACAGGGTCTTCAGAAGGCCACCCTGGTCACCTGAGGATATGGTTCACTGCAGCTATACCACAGCAGGCAAAAGGGAACAGAAGGAACAGCAGGACCACGTTGGAGCTGTGCCCCAGGTCAGACTCCTGCTCTGGTGAGGATCTTCCGTAGCAACAGGGCTAGGATTCCTATCTGCTGCCACATATATTACACCATCTTCTGAAGTGCATGGCGTAAGTCTTTTCCAGAGATTAGGCACTGAGGTAGATGCCCCAATTTGCCAGGATAGATAGGCCTGACTTATCAAACAGCCCTCAGACAGACATATATTAACTTCTAGAGGTGAAGAAAAATTTTATTCTGAATTTGAACCAGTCCCTTTCAATTTTCATGGACAGGTTTGGTCATGGAGAATGGAGCTCATTCCTTTATCTGCTTTTAATGCGTACTGAGCTTTTGTTAGCTTTAAGTGAATTGCTTCCTGAACCAAGAGGCATGGTCTCAATTTCTAGATTCCAAGCTGTCCAGACTGCATAAGGCATCAGTATTTCTGTTAGAAGTGTCTCTAACACATTATCAGTGGACACTTCTTAAGCAATTATTTTGTACTGGAGAGTATAGGTTTCAATTTGCAACCCTAGAGATGCATACTCACCTTCAGTTCTCACAACAGTAATAAACGTTCCCAAAAAGCCTGTCTGTTTTCCAGCCATTGAAAGAACCTGAATTCTAGATTTGACACAATCCACAGGATACACAGCAATCCACAGACAGCTGCCTCCAAAACCTCCACTTAGCAGCAAAGGAATGGGACCTAAAATTAAGAAATAAGCTTTATACACACCACAGGAATATTCACCAATGTAAATAACACATTATTTATTTCATCTATAGAAACAAAAGAAAAACTGCTTATCAAGGAACCAGCTTATGACAAAAGTTTCTGTTCCCCTACAAGCCTTGAAGTTAATCTTAAGCCATTGGTAAGGTGCAAGTCTACCTAGAAAGCTCAAAGGTTATAAGGAGTGCTTCTTAGATTATTTGCCATGCTAAATAAGCGTAACTTGGAATTCTCTTCTGACTATTAACTAAATTAACTCCTCTACTTTCACACTTGTAATCACTTTCGAAGGCTAAGTGATGTTACTCTAAACTATTTCACACACTGTCACTAATCACCTATACAGGATTTACTGGTACAGTGAACAACCCTCACTTCATGTTTCAGACCAGATATTTATTCACGAGAGAATGTGTGCAGCTGAGATCTTAACTGAAATCTTAACATCAAAGTACAACTGTTCAATCTTTCAGCAGGAGACAAACCATCTTTATTCCAGCCTCTCATTTGTTCATGTCTAATTTTCAGTGTTCTCTCACTTGTCATTACATCTAATAGTCAGCACACATTTCAGTATACACCTGAACACACTGTTCAAGAGGATACAGCTAAAGACTACAAAATCTCTATAAACAGCTGCTGAAATTAAACAGTTCAGAGTTGTGTCATATCAGGGTCAGATATTTAGGTAGTTTCATACTATTAATGTTAGCTCACTGTATTTATTCTCCATTTAAAATATTGCTCTATTGCAAAATAGTCACTTCAATAATTCGTTACTATACATACACACAAAATGCAGAACTCCGTATTTTGGATGCTCAGTTTCCTTCATTTTATATGTATTTTATAGCTGTTGTACCTCATTAGTGTATTTTCAGGGAAGATATGCCCCCCCTCTCCTTTCTGACCCCTATGACAGCATACTAAAATCCACATGGAAAAAGAGGCACCATACCTAATTCATCTTTTGATCTCCCAGAGGCAAAGAAAGTCCGGCTCAGTTCATACCCTCCAAAGAAGAAGAAATAGCCTGGGACTTCCCGCAGCAAAGTGCTTGACAGGCCACGGTAAAATCCAAGGGGACCATCCTTTTGAATAACACCCTTCACTACTGACCAAACTGTACTGATAGAGAGGTTGATCCAGTTAGTGATGTTTAATAGGCAGATAATGAGAAGGTTACAGAACAACTGGCAACTGCAGTGACAGTTAAGGGTTAGACCCATTGCATAGACAACAGAATTCAGGTAAGACTCAGAACAAGATCCCGCTGGTAGCCCCTCACTGCCATCCAGCTTTACCAATACATGAAAAATCCCCAGGCTGTGACCCTCCCAGCCACAGCTCTTGTCTGGCTAACAACACACTTACAAATGGGACCCTGAACCGATACACAAAAATAAGAGATACACATAAAAGGGTTTCAGAGATACTGAATACTTACTTGTAAACAGTATACTTACTTGTGTCCCTGGATTATCTTTCCCGACAACTGCATTTCATGCATGGCCTGCAGCCGGCACTTCACCAGCTCTGTGGGACAGAGGACAAGGGCGGCAAAGGCAGAGGCAAAGGAGCCTGCAGCAGCATTCTGCAGATCACTATGAGAGAAAAACTGATGAATTGACCTTGTACCTGAAATCAGCTCCCTGAACCTGTACTGTAAATATCAAGACAAACTGACAGAGTCTTGAGGGAAAGAATCTCCAAGGAAAAGATCAGTTACCTGAACTAGACAGATAAAAACCTAGCTCATTCCATCTTCATACACAGCTCAAATACACTTGAAGATAAGCTCCAACCTTTACCCTTTTTGCTATACTTCAGTGACTATTGCACAGTAAATACTAGCAAATCTTTGCCTTCTCAGATTTTTATAAACATTTCCATAGACTTGTTTTTACTAGACAATTTCTTGGTACTCAAAAGGAACAATAATCACCTCATATAAAGATCAGTGTTTTTAAAGTTACCTTGCCAATATTGATATAGGTTTTCAGTGGAAGATGCTAGAAATCTGTAAGCCAGTCATAAGGGGCCACTATATTTCTATGGATATGCTGTCATAAACAAAACCACATGAATCGGAGGCAGCATAGACAAACCACACCACTGAACAGGACAGCACTGTAATCTACACTGACTCACAGTATTCCAAAACTAGGGCTTACTTTGTGGTGATTTTACCCAAATCTTCAAGTCTGGGCTGCTAAACTGCCAGGACTCAAAGACTCAGAATCATACTGCTTTATGATGCACTGTAAACAGGCTCCTACAAACACTGGTGTGCTAGATAAGACCTGCACAGTAGTGCAGAACAAGTGAAGCTTCTCTCTTCCTTCCTAGGGAGTCAGCTGAGCCTGACCTCACTGGGACACAGAAATTCTTTCCATACAAAGGAGGAGTTTTCCCCGTGTCCAGCAGATTCATATATCTACAGTATCAGGAATCAAAGCTACAGCTTTTCACCTTACAGAAGCATCACAGAACTAAAGCTGTGACATGAAGCAAAGCTTGTGACATATTCAGATATGGCAGTGACAAGAACTGTCGAAGTGGGAGGAATCAGTAACGGCCTGCAGAGCAGCATCTGAATAATATGCAGTAAATAAGAAATGACAACATTGATTGCACAGCCCTCTTGCAGTATGAGCTTGGCAGGACAGGGATCTGAAATGCAACCCACTATACCTCAAGACAGAGCTTGAGGCAGAGTTGAAAATACAGTATATGGCTGAGCCCTGCTTTCATTAAGTTATAAGCTAGAGAAAGGCAGTAAGGTTACACTCTGAAAAATAAGGATAAGAAAGTATACAATAGGTACCTTCTAACTATGCACTAAAGAGTGCACGGGATCCTTTGTCCTTTAGGAGAGAAAAAAATCAGATACTACCAGATGAAAGGAACTCTGGCACATGTATATAAAGGACTAGATTTAGCTGTAATTCAGATCTTCTCTACTTTCACCTATTGATATTTAGTTCTACATACAAAAATTCAACTAGATCCACTGTTTGGGCTTTGGTCTTTAGTACCCTGAACCTCACTGCAGAAGTGATAAGCCTTGAATCCTGTTTGAGTTACCTCTCAACTCAAAATGCCAAATTCAGTTTTTTTTTCTGGATGGGAGAGTTTTGATCACATACCACAGGAGCCAGAATCCTGCCCTTACACTGCTGCTGCTTCTACAAAAGGCATTCATCCTAGTGGACTTCTTTTCCTCCGAAGAAAATTATGTGCTGAAGATGACCAGTCATGCACTGAGAAAGTCAAACTGATGTGAACAAGGATAACAGTTCTCCCAGTTCAGACTTTGACACCGAACAAGATCAGTTTGGTCAGACTAAATGGACATTTAAAGACAAATGGATTTTAGCACTTCTCTTTCCATTTGGTTATCTCAGTTTAGACTTTGGCATGGAATAATGTTTGGTTGGAATAAATGGATGTTAAACATAAAAGGAATTAAGCATTTTTCTCTTCATTTGTTTTCTCTGACTCACACATCAGTGGCATTTATTCCCCTAACTTGAAAAAGTGTTGTTTTGTAACTGTCCTTGTAACTGTTTGCAAGGCTTCACACACACTGGGGTATCCCTAAACACAGGCAGGCCAGGCAAGCTTAGTTTCAATTTTCCAAGCTTATTTCCAAGCTATGACTGAAAAGTAACTTTAAGTAAAGCCAAACAATTATAGCTGGGTTTGAGACACCTCAGACATTATCAAATAATGGAAAAGTGACAAGGAATTGCTTATATATGGGTAAAATAAAATGGTCAGGTTCACCTCAGCTTGTGACTTGATGCATTTGCTTTTTCAGGCTAAGATAGTACGGAAGTTTATAAACACCAGAGGCAATGAAGGTAATTATAGTTCTTAACGTGTCATATTTGGAGGTTAGCCACCTCATCAGGGTTTCTTCCCACCCTTACAGCACACTACAAAGGTTTTCTGAGTCTCCCACAATGAGTGGGAATGTCCTCAACAGGCTACAGGTACTCAGGGCACCACTGCAGGCCATGTCAATACAATGCTTCCACACATGCACCTGTAAAGATGTCCCTACAATGATCCAGATGAAAAGATCAAGGGAAGAGCACAAAGGGAGAAATCTTTCAAGTAAGCTTAAACCCTTTAAGTGTTTTGTCCTAGCGCAGCCATGCTGTTGTACTATTTGCTCTTCAATCGATGCATTAAACAGCCATCCTGGATCTGAAAAGTATCACTACCTGACCAAGGAAAGAAGCATTACATGTCAGAAGCGCTTGCTATTGCTACGTACTCAAATTACCTTCCCATTCTGCATCCTGCTCCAAAGGCAGGGAGTAGTACACCCATGCATACTGTTTGAAAGCTTCCTGCGCTACCTCCCCTACATGCTCAGTAAACATGCTGTCTCAGTTACATCAAGAGATGATCCTAGAACCCTTGCAAACCTGTGGTCTACCTCCCAAAAGGATCACAAAACACAGTTAAGAAGCAAAGCATGCTGTTGGTAGGCCTGCTTACTCATTTTAGTGCATAGAATAAGACAAGGGGACGGGTAAGCTCATCTAAGAAAGTGGAAACAGTTCTGTCACAGTTCAGAGATCTCAATTACCAGAAAACAGTGAAAAAGAATGCAGGTAGAAAGCAATTAACATAATTTGTTTCCTCATCACTTCATATTCCCTCATAGTTAGCCTCAGTCTTAAGACACAGCATATCTTAATGTGTGACAAAAGAACACCTCACTTAATGCCACTTTAAGGTGTCTTGTACTTAGATAGCTACCTGTATCATGGCAGAGACTTTAAATGGAGAATTAAGGCCTCCTCAGCTACCTCTATTTGGAGACGTGTGACAGAGCAGAACACAGTTACTAATAAAAAGCTAAGTGTGATTAACCTTGCGTCACTTTCTAAATGGAGTTAAGACAGTATGAGACGTCTTTTATACATTGTGGAAGAGCACAAGTGCAAATATTCTCAATGCTGCACAGAAGACATACCTTGAGAAATAGGCAAACAGTAAGGCACACAGACTGTTGGACCACTGACAGCTCTAGTGGTGCATCTGGAGAAAAGCCATCCTAGCTAGAAAGAGATGATTGTCATGCCAGTGCATACATCCATGATGTGATCACACCCTGAATACCCTGCACAGTTCTGGTCATACCAGCTAGAAGCCCAGGCACAGTACAGTTACAAGAGTTCCAGAGAAAGACAAAGACAGCTACAGGAACATCCCTCTTATGCATCTCTCTTATGAGGAGAGATTGTGGGAGCTGGGCCTGTTTAGTCTAGAGAAGAAGAGACTGAGAGCGGATCTCATTAATGCATATAAATAACTCAAAGATGGGTGGCAGGAGGATGGCACCTCAACATGAGGAAGATATTCTTCACATTGAGTGTGGCAGAGCGCTGGAACAGGCTGCCCAGGGAGGCTGTGGAGCCTCCTTCTCTGGAGACATTCAAAACACGCCTGGACACATTCCTGTGTAACATGCTCTAAGTGGCCCTGCCTTGCCAGGGGGGTTAGAGAAGATGATCTTCAGAGGTCCCTTCCAACCTTAATGACAGTCATTCTGTGAACAGCTTCAGTGCTCACTGGCTAGGAGGGCTGGGATCTTTCTATCCAGGAAAATACTCAGGTGGGGAAGAAGGGCACGGAACAATGGATAGAGATCTGCAAGATCCCAGGTAGCATGCAGACAGTGACTATGGATCAACAGTTACAGAATTAATGACTATCACCTACAGAACTCTCTGCCAAAGCATACTGCAGATGCAAGGAACTGTCAGGAACTCTATTGGAGACTGGACAAGTGCTGTTGTTCAGTCACTGATGGGATCATACCACGATCAATAAAGCCTCTGAACTAAGAACACAACCTGGCAGAGGACTCAGAGTATTAAACACTCCCTTTTCTCCTTTGTCATTCATTAGACAACCACTTATTGCCAGTGACACTACAAAATTAGACATTTGTTCTTGTCACCATGCAGTTTGAGCTTCTGAAACTTAAATAAAGAAAGACAATATTAGAAAAGTGCTCTTTCCCTTTAGTATGCCCCCCTGCAAGAAGGACAACTACCTCCCCTGCAAAATCAGAACAGATCAAGGGAATGCTAACTTTCAGGTGTTGCAATGCTCAGTCCCTTTGGTAAGAACATACTAAGTTTTGAGTATTCCAGTTAAGTTGTGGTTATCTAAACCAGGCTGCTGCAGTGACAAGTAGATGGCCCTGCTGTAGTTAAACACTATCCTAGCACAAAGCTTACTACAGTGCATACTGGCAGAGGTGGGCCTAGGGCATCAGCTGCACCCTGACAATAGAGTAGTTGCATGATTATTTATGTATTTTACAATATGAAGTAGATTTCTATTACTAACCTGAGCTTTGTTTTCCTGTCTACTCCAACAATTCTTCTCACGATCTGTTGGCAAAATCCATAGCACATGAACAGAACGGAGTTCTCCGCGACGTTGGCTACAAGCGCTGGTGTAGTTCCCTGGTAGAAGCCTCGAAACCCCACTTGCTTATAGGTTTTCACAAAACAGTCCACAAGTCCTTTGTACATGTCAGGGAATGTCTGCATCTTCACCTTTGCAGTGTCAAAGGGCTGGCCAGTCACCACACATGCTGTCCCACCTAAGCAAGCAGTGGAAGTTAAGAGGATGGCTGAAGGTTATCACAACTCAAACACCTACACACAAATGCCACTATTAGCAAAATCATGCAGAAAAAAATGAGTTAAATCTCCACTGGAAAAGACAAGTGCACTGATTTTAGCACAATGACAGCGATTGTCAGTGGTGGGTTTAGTTACCCAAGAAAGAAAAATCAGGCATAAGAGCAGTAACAGCTTGATTCTCATTAAACATTTCTTTACCTTACTCAAAGCAGGCAACTAAATGAATCCGATCACATACATAAATGGTTCTGAATTAGAGGTATTGTTCTGCAATCAAGTCACTTGTGTTAATGAGTTAAAGCAGCATTTTCCTTTTCTCATTACTACAGTGAACCATAAAATCAGAAGCCATCTGATTTTATGTTCAATTGATAAGAAAAAAACTGGAAGATTTGTAATCAAGTGAGGCAGATTCCTCCAGGACAACAGAACACTGCTGAGAGCGCCAAAACTGATGAAACACTATGAACTGATAACCAAAGGCTCAAGCCCTTTACTTCAAAACTCCAGATGATTTTTATACACATTTATTCTCGCATACTGGAATAAAGTGTCCAGTATAAGCTGGAAAAGGGCAAAGTTTCTTATTGTGCTATCTTTTCCAAACTCAAGAGCAAGATCAATACCCTGAAAACTTGAGATATTTCCATCAATTTCATCAACCACCATTTTGCCAACAGTGCAAATCTCTTCTTCCACAAACCCAACTCAATTCAGTAGTCCGCAGAAAGAGATAACATTACACTTTTTCAGTAAGAAATAACAGTGTATGCTGACAACAATCTATTAGAAACCAACACCTAGGAGAAAGCATGTAATAGGTGTACCTCATATAGGCTTTATAGTTTTGCTTTTTAGTAAAGAACCATCCTAGACCAGAATAACCAAAAAAAGAACCATCCTAAACTAGAAGCTGATCTTTAATGAAAGCACACTTGACATGCTTATACCTTAAAGAGGTCAAGTTAACAAGACGTTTTCTCAGCTATGATATGGAAATAATTATCTGCAAATGCAGATACTGTAAAGAAACTAAAATAGGAACAAATGTGTGAATCCAGTTAAAATTAGTTGTTTTTTCTTCTAAGTGGGGAGAAGAAAAGGAAGTGCTTGTTTAACTGGGGTTATTTTCAATTACTTTTATCATTGCAAACACACTTGTGTCACATTGTTGCTCAAAAGCTAACTGCCATTAAACCTCACTCTCAATCAGATGGATCATTGAAAGCTTGAAAGCAAATAAGGCAAAGAAGCACAAAAAGCTTCTTGCTCTGGGACAAATAACCAAGGAGAGTAGCAGCTGGCTTAGACAAGCAACATTCATAGAAGCCTCAGCTGAAAAGCAGAGCTGGAAGGGCTTAGCCAGGGTTGTCTGCAGGAAAGTCAGCTAGATATTAATCTACAGGACAAATGCTAGGTACCTATGTGAAGGTAGCCATAAAACATTCACACATAGTAAAATAATGGCTGTTGGAAGAAGCCCAAGAAATCCAGGCATGGTCTTGGGAATGCTAAGCTTAAAAACTGGGAGTTGACTGTGAACAGCTGTTTCAAAAAGAGAAAGGGCTCTCCTTATACTGTCATTGGAGGTGGCACAAGTAAACTACAGCTGTGAACTTTTACCTCAAGGTAAAGACCAAGAGTCACAGTTAATATCTAAAATATCAAAGGAAAAAGTATTTTTTTCTAGCCAGGAGTAAGGAATCTACAAAAACCCAAATAACAAAGCCAAACAAACCAGAACAAAAAATAGCCAACCCTGCTACATTTAGAAAAATGCGGCCCTCATAGTAACATGGGAAAGGTGGAGAAACAGTCCTACTTAACCAAAGAAGTGATCAGAGGTTGCTCATATTCTAGGCAAAGGACTCTGACCCACAGGCAGCTAAATGATTTATTTATTCTTGTTCAGAATTTACTTGCCCCTATATGTCATTACTTATCAGCTAGTGGAGATTGTATTCAGAGAGAAAGGTAAAACCAGGTCATGCATTTGCTGGAAGAACTACCTGTTTGCCTAGTTAAACACAATCTCTAAAGGGTGCAGACACACACGTAATACAGAAATGAGCACTATAAATGAACATAAGCAATACAAAGCAAGTACATGGAAATAATATGGGAAATAAATATTAGAGGAACAGTAAAGCTGCATCTTTACTGCAGACTGAAGTAGCAAAAAGAACAAGAACAATGATTCAGGATTACTGAAGTCACGCTGAAAAAGGTCTGAATTCCTCCCTCCTGTCTGAAGAAAGAAGAACTATACCAGAGAAGAAATCAGCATAATTAGTTCCAAGATTCTCTACTGCCAAAACCCAGGCAAATCTCAAGTGCCCTGTTAGCCTGAATGTGGGCACAGAACAGTATAATTAGACAAATCTTCCCTCCCACCTTCCCTGATAAACATTGCCAGCTTTGAAATGACAAACCTCTTTTCTCTGGTAGAGGTAAATAATTCATTCGTCAGCCACAGACATTACCAACATGGTAATGTTAATGAGACAATGAAACTGCTTTCACATTTGTGACTGTCACAAGTGGTCCAGCAAAACTTCATAGCACAGACTAGACTGAAGTGGAAGTTAGTTAAGTGAATTCATCATCATCAGTCCTATTACTGAGGTTCCCAGCTTTTAAAGATTCACACCAGGATGTTTTCTGAGACAGTAACTCTTCAGATAGCCTCTTGCCCGTTTCAGTTACAGAGGGTTCCTGTGACAAAAGCAGCACCTCAATCACTCACACAGTTTTGAGTTCATTCCAAAACTCTACTTGTGACTGACTCTTAAACTCCTGTAAATGTAAGAACCACCACTGAAACTTAAACCTTCCTCTGGAAAACTCTGTCACGGGTTCAGCAGCAGCAGTCATTTTTCTGTTTTTTTGTAGTAGCTGGTGCAGCACTGTTTTTGGTTTTCGGCTTGGGAACAGTGCTGATAACACCAGTGTTTATAGTTATGGCTTAGAATGTTTAGGCTGGCCAAAGATTTTCTGAGTTTCATGCTCTGCCTGGGAGGAGAGGAAGCCGGAAGGAAGCAGAGACAGGACACCTGACCCAAGCTGACCAAAGAGGTATTCCATACCACAGTGCATCATGCTCAGGAGGTAGAAATGGAGAGCAGAGACCTGGAAGGGTGGGGGTGGGGGTGCACTGCATGGTTGGGCTTGATATCAGGTGAAGATTTGTTGTATTCTCGTTCATTGTATTTCTCTTGTATTATTATTGGTGGTAGCAGTAGTGATTTGTGTTATACCTTAGTTACTAAACTATTCTTATCTCAACCTGTGGGAGTTTCATTCTTTCAATTCTCCTCCCCATTCCCAAGGGATTGGGGAAGAAAGAGGGGGGAGATAGTGAGAGAGCGACTGCGTGAGTTTGAGAGGCTTAAACCGCAACAAACTCATAGTCTGAAATAAGGGTTACACCTCCACTGCGTGGCAGGGGTTTCACTAGGGAGCAGCAATAGCGATGCAGTTACAACACTGGCTGAGATCAACTGCTTCACCTCCATGTCCTTAAAACATGGAAAGTGAGGCTTTTTATAACATCAGGAAACTGCTTTTACAGTTGTCAGAGGCACTGAAACTGTCCCTAAAATATGCTGTGCAATTAAGTTCTCTCCAGCATTACCTGCTGCTCCTGCTGTGAGGTCAATAGCAGCCTGAATAGCAGAGTTGATCTTCATGCTTCACACTTGTTTATCAGTTACTTCAGAGTGAAGTCTCCCCTTTCCTGGCAGATGTGGAGGTACTTGTTTCCTGAGGGAAAAGAAAGATGTAGCATACATGATTCATCACAATACCTGACAGGCAGAAGCATCACATGAATGCTTTCACTTCCAGTCTTCAATTTACCTTCTTCTATGCCATTCAGAGGCACAAAATGCTTGTCCCCAAGACTGAGACTTGGCATATTTGTATTTTGACTGACTAGTCTTGCCACATTATGCAAGTCCTCTGGAGTATCACTGCCTAGCTTCAAATTACTTGGGCTTTCCAGCTTCTAGTCTCCCTGGATGACTGAAATAAAAGCAGAGTACCTTCAAGGAAGAGTGCTGAGCATTATTTTTCTATCTCTATAGCTGCCTGAAAGGAGAATGGAGAGAGGAGGTGGCTGATCAATTTTCCCAAGTAAAAGAGTGTCAGGAAAAGAGGTGACGGCCTCAAGCTGCACATACTTAGACTGGATATTAGGAATAATTTCTTCACTGAGAGGGTGATCAGGCATTGGACCAGGCTGCCCCTGGAAGTGTTCAAAACTGTGTAGATGAGACCCTCAGTGATATGGCTTAGTGGTGGACTTAGCAGTGCTGAGTGGTTGGTTCTATGCTTTCTTATAGAAACATAGCCTCCATCAGGTGTATAAGGCTAGCTGGCAAGAATATTTCCTCACCTCATCTCAGCTCCCGATCTATAGAGCAAAACAGAGAATTGCCCTCATCACGGTGAACAGTAGCCAAGAAAACTATAAATCGAGGCATATGAGGTATTTCTATATGGCTCTCAGAAGATACGAGTAGAAATTAAATCAATATGAACACCTACAACTGTTTCCAGCTGTCATGTTCCCAATGCAAGTCTCCCACACAACAGCATATCATAAATAAGAATTACACCTCAACTTTCAGAAAGGCAGCTGGAAAGCAGAAATACAAAGGCAAAACTTTCAAATAAAGCATTCCAATTAATTCAGTTCTCAAGTTTGCAGCAAGGTGCTTTCACTGGGTGAGCAGCTAAAACAAGCTTGCTTATCTGGAGTAAGATCATGGAGTCAATGATTTCCCACTGTTCCAGAACCCTGTTTCTGAGGAAGACATGTGGCAGGTGGTGCTGTTAAAAATGTTACACGAGTCTTAACAAACACAAACACACACATGAATCAGCCCCCCACTGACTTTTAAGCCTGGCTACAAGCACAGCACATCAGTTAACAGGATGGTTTTCACTCTTCTATCTACTGTAATGCTTCCTCTGAAGGCCTGCTGCCTGCCAAAATGTATTTTGGCTATTTGGCTAATACGAACAGGAAACACAAATTCCCATAGGCTAAATTAAAAGATTAAAAAAACCTAAAAATCAGACTGTATGAACCTCATCCTTTGTAGAACTTTTACATGACAAGCACAGATGTTTGCATGTAACTTCACATGTCCAGTACACGTTGCATGAATCTGAACATAATGCAGTTAAAAAAAATCAGGCCACTATTCTTGTAATAAATGACACTAATATACTATTCCCAAATTATCGTTACAGATGTGAGCTGTTTCACTATTGACAGCAAAGTACACTACAAGTTATTTCAAGATGTTAATGTGTTAATGCTCCAAGACCAAGTTACAGTTCATTATCCTCATTAGTGCTCACGCAGCACTCCAGTTTTGCTTCTCCTTTAAAGGAGGAAAAGGACAGGTGGGGCAGCCTATGAATGAGGGGAACTCCTAGAAAGCAACAATTGCCCACATTCAGTAAAATGCACACTGCTTGCATCATGCTGAGTGCTTACTGACTCGTGCCAGTCCCCAAAGGGAGCACATGCCAACTGAACCACACTGAAAGCTTGGCAGCAGAAGGAAAACCAGAGATACCTATACAAACATGTAGGGCTTTTGCCAAGAAAGTTTAGTTCCCTGATTCATATAAGCACGTTGCTGCTTTCAGAAGGTTTACGACTTAGTCAAAATTAAACCAGTCTTATATATGTACATACCTATGCTTTTTTTTTTCTCCTACTTGTGGCCACACTAGCAGATAAAAAACTGCCTGTAGATACGGCAAGGCAACAACTGCTCTACTTCCAAAGTGAATCCAAGCCTCAAACCTGGAAACACAGCATTAGTAAATGGAACAGGTACCATCGAGTGTTCCACCTGCAGACCCGAACGGCTAACACATGCCCCAAACACTAAGTGACAGACCCAGAAGGTATCACAGCTCCTTGCAAGCTCCCACAAAGACAGGCTGTAACTCCACTCCCCAAGGTCACAGCAGGCCATACCCCAGCGGCACAGCAACACCGCGCTAACCATGCACTCAGTCACACGTGCGCTGGGCCGGTGAGGGGGACTCCTCACTGGGCAGACCTCCGGCAAACCTGGGGCAGGTTTCATCCGGAGCAGGAGGATTGGCTGCAGAGGCGGCGATCTCAGCTCCCAGAACAGCCCCCGTTCACCGCAGGAAAGCCCCGGCCTGCCCCGGCGGGGCGATGCCGGAGGCCCACCGCGGAAGGAGGAGCCCGAGCCCCGCGTCCCCGGCCTCGTGTCTCTTCAGGGAGAGCTGCCCGCAGCTTCCCGGAGGGGTCCCCAACACCGCTGAGCCCCAAGGAGGTTGCGCAACCCAGGCCTGCCTGCAAGCCCGCAGCGCCGGGGCTGCCCGGCTCCAGGCAACGGACCCCTCCGCTCCGCGCCTTCCCGGCCCGCTCCTCCTGCCAAAGGGGAAGACACGGCCATAGCCTCCCGCTGTCCCCCCGCGCGGTGCCCCCACTCACCACAGCACACCACCCGCCCGAGCCACCCCACCGCCGCCGCCTCTATATAGACGGCCGAGGGAGGCGGCGCGGCTCCCCCGCGGCCCCGCAGAAGGCGCGGGCCGGGGAGGCGCCGGGCGGCTGTCGGCC
>JASSUY010035037.1:20120-37077 GCA_032466535.1 Forpus xanthops | reverse complement strand
TAGGCTTTTCTCTAGCCTGTTTTTACAATAAATGTTAAACAGGACATTCTGTCCCTTTCCATAAGGCTGTCTTTAAAACGGAATTACTGTACTACTTTAGTGTAGAGAATCCCTTCGAATCTTCCAGGACATCCACAGGATAGTAAAATGTGTCTCTGCTAAACAGCATGGATCATTTTTGAATTTTCAATTTTGTCTATGTAGAAGATGCATCCATTTTACATGCTCCAAGATGGTAGGAATACTGTCAATGGATGCTAATGATGATGGCAAAGTTTGCAGCCCTATAATTCTAGCAGTCTTTGTGTCATCTGTAAATTTGATCAGTACTAATAATAAATTTTATTCCAGGTTATGGATAAAATTGTGGATTGTACATTGTATAAAGCTATCAAATATTTTTCTAGTTGATAAGAGGATGTTGAGATCCAGCAATTAATCAGTTTTTTAATGGTTTAATTTTTTGTGTGTCATATTCCTCTAAGAAAGCTGGACAGAACTAAGACAAATACTTTACAGAGTACTAGTTTGTCAGCCTCATTTGCAACTGCATCAAATAATTTTGCAAAGTGTGTTTGGTAAAATTTAGCCCTGTCTGTTTATGGTATTGATCAAATTGCCATCTTCCAGCAGCATATATCGTGGAAATAAATATTAAAAGCTTTTATGTCTCATGTTTTTTTAAGTATTGGAATAGTCACTTTAGCCTACTCAAATATACAAATTAGCTTCTTTTTCTTGCAACCATAGGCCACAGGTCTTCTGTTAACATAATCTTTGTTTCAAAATAAGCTGCTTGCACAGCTGGAAGGTCATGAGGAAATTTGGGAAATTTTAAATGTAGGTTTGCAGTGTTTAAAGACCTAGAGATCTTGGGTTTCATGCTCTGTTATGGAACTTTGTAGATCTTTGCCACAGGTGATTGAATTTGGGGAATTAAGGACGAGGTCTACAAAACAAATTTGTACTGAAAGTGCTAAAGTTGCACAAGACATATTGTAATTAACCTTTCCCTCCTGTTGAATATACATAATGATTCTTGTCCTGTTGAAAAAACTTTGAGATCCTTGTATGAGTTGTACTACACAAAAAGCATTTTTCTAGTTCATTAATTCTTTGCATAGAATTCAAGTGGTAGAACTCTTGAACTCTTCAAAAGCAATATTGGTGTTGGAAATCTTCAGCTAAATATAATGTCTGTTTTACATAATGTCTTCTGGGTTTTAAGTACAAAATCTCTTTATTCTTACAGAGAAGCCGATCAGGATTCTGATGGTTGCATCAGCTTCAAAGAGTTTGAATCTGCAGTGAAGTGTGGACGAAATGTAATATCACCAGTGTACTTTGCCTAAGGAATATTCTCTGGTGAAAAGACAAAGCGAAAACTTCAGATCTCATGATATTTAAAAATCAATGAAACTTCATTTGTTTCAGCCAGCATTTTAAGAACTTTGACTGTAAATGTAGCTTCTGAAGGACAGCCTTTGAAGCTTTACTGTTGACAAGTTGGGTGTATTAATTTACATGTGTATGTGTGTGCAGAATACTTAAAATATTTGAAATCATAATTGATTCCCAATCACTCTAGTTAGGAACTGAAACTTTGTTCTTTTTCTTTTTGACTTAACAGATGAAAAGGGAGCAACTCGGATTTCCAGTTACTTTGAAATTTATTTGTTCACTTCTTCAACAGTTCTTTGTTGACAGACCAAAATATCTCTTGTATCAAAACTTATGGCAACTTGTATAGAAATTTATGGCAACTAATGCCTGAGGATTTTTTAATCAGTAGTGTATTTGTCTTTCCTTTATTGTTTCACTCACATATATATTTTTTTTATGTATTACACATTATTCTTAATTTAATATTTATTGGTTAATTAGCTACATTATTGAATTTTGAACAATTATGAAGAGAATTTTGTATGTAAAGCATAACTATTTAGCTTCCTTTTTTTTAAGCAATTTTTTTAAATAGTTAAGAAATCATTAGAGCATACATCAGGAGCCTCAGTTTTCACAGGCTGAAAATTCTGTGTATTCAAACTTTCCTTTAACTTTCAGGGAAGAGTTTGGATATATACACTCAAGCAAGATTAGAGAATTTCCAGGAGTTGAGGGTAAGAAAGTATAATGTAGAATCTATCATTACATACAAAGCTGTCTTCTCTTCTCTCTCTCTCTTATCCAGTAACTGTGAGACGTTCTTGTGTGCTGTAACTTTATATGTACACCCAGCCCAGCTGTGCTGTAGTGAAATAAATCTTATTCACTTTATCTGTGAGCACTTAATTTCTACTGCCTTTCTGTATTCATAATAATAGCAACAGATAATAGAGATTTCATTATAGGCACTGTGTCCTATCATCTAGTTCACTTAATCACTTAATTTCTGTTTACCTGACAGTTGTAAAGTTGCTTGGATTAGAGATTTGTTTTGAAACTACCCAGAAGTAATCCCCTCCTTAATTGAATTTACAGCCTGTAGCATATACTTAATACATCTATAAATAAATAACAAATAATAATTATCAGTAAGAGGAACAGAGTGTCGATTCTAAAGAGGGTCATCAATTCCTTTCAAATTTTACTGAGGCATTCAAGAGCACAATCTACAGGTAAAGTACTTGTAAAATGGTGTCTGTGTTTTCTGTTCCCATTATATGTATGTATCTCAGTAGGTACAGGCAAAGTAAAATCTTCATTATTTTTTGTAATTCCAAGGTAGGTAACACATAAATAAGGAGAGGAAGTTGGAGACACTGAATATATCAGGAGGTATATCTGATACTATATAAAAAACCCCTCAGATATCCTTTGGATGAAATGAGCTGTAACTCAGCTTTCTTCGTGTGCTCATCAGTGGGAGTGAACAAGATTGGAGGTTTTGCCTTAGAAATGCCATTTCCCAATAGATTAATGTTTTCATAAGGGAATCACCACCATGGATGTTAGTTAGCAATATCATCCCTACTTCTTCTGAGATGCAGGAAACTGAATTATTATCCTACAGGGATAGTCACTGCAGGTCTAGACACATTAATGAAGAAATGTATGATGGTTTGTTATGATATTACATACGTTGTATTTTTTTTGGTCAATAGACTTCAGTTTCTGTGGTGTCTAGACCCTTTCTAGACACTGAATCCATGAAGCATTATTTTATTATGATACATCATTATGTTATTATTAATTATTTTACTATTCAAAAATAATTATTCAGTGCATAAGGAACCTTTAAAAAATCTATGGCCTCTTGCTTGTATTATTAGACCAGCTGTGGTTGTCTAAATATCTGACAATATATCTCCTATATTGTACAAGTATAGTCTTCTGTTAAATATTATAACTGACACAGGTCTCTGTATGTTTTTAATTTTAAGAAATACATGTCTTGTATATACAGCAAGGAACTCTAAAGAGGAAAAGTATTATCTATCTCCTTCATTTCTACATGCTCTCAAACGTAATTTTGTCAAGGATTTGGAATGTTGCTATGAACCTGAATTACTGACAACATGAACACCAGGAGAAGCCAATGAAATTATCTTACTATATTAAAAATTATTTTTTTTTAAAGAACAAAACTGTATTAAAGTATGTGTTCTGGCTTCTTCTCCCATGGAGACTGAAGCTGCAGATGACCACAGCTAGTGGAACTGAGTAGGCCCTCATGTTACTCTTCCTACTTAATGTCAATTAATTGCTAACTGGTACTTATCTGGGTTTTAGCTAGGAAACTGCAGAAACACTTCAGGTATCACACAGATTGATAAAATTAGGAATCACTATTATTAGGTGGGTTAGGTGGTGGCTTATTCTCAGTAATGATTTGGGAAACAATAAAAGGAATAATTACCCAGCTATTGGATGAAAGAGGCCTCATGCTCTTCATTTTTGTATGTTCTCAATTGCAGGTTAAATTCTTATCTGCAGTATTTCCAAGCATGGAAGGAAGGACGGACATCAATGATATGAATGATATGAACCCAGGTAAGTTTTCTTTTCTGTGATGGCTACCATCTTTGGCACAGCCCTGGGAAATGAATTGTGTCCCATCACTGAAAAAGTGAGTTGCAGTAGCTAAAGAGCCATAGCTCTTTAACAAATAGTTTTTCATTTACAGAACAGAACAGAAGTGGATCTTCAGGATTTACTTACCAGCATGTCATACTGGTTTTTTTTCCAAGTTTATGAGCATATTTGCTTTATTATTGTTAGACTTTTTGTTGTTTTCTGATGCCTCGGTTAGTTAGTTAACCAGCAGGATTTCTTTATTAAAAATATCCATAAAAAGAATATTAACTTTTTTAAAGTTTTCAAGCAAGAAATCATCTGTTTAAACTATTAGTAAATTGATCCTTTATGCATGTAGCTTATTGCTTCTACTTTTTAGCAAATAGATTTTATAACCATAAATGCTATCCAAGTAATTTGTTTTGTTCCCCTGAGGCTTCTGTAATTCACTATTGTTGAAATCTAGTAATATGTGATATCCTTTTAAAGGATTTGAATGATTTAGATGTTCTGCCAGGATCTGTAGTGACAGGACAAGGGGCAACTGTTTTAAGTGAAATAGGGTAGATTTAAATTGGACAAGCTGTTCAGGGGAGTTCTGGATGCTGCATCATTGGAAGTGTTCAAGGCCAGATTGGATGGGGCTCTGAGCAACCTGATCTATTGAAAGATGTCTCTGCCCCGGCAGGGTGGGATAGATAAGATGACATCTAAAGTTCCTTCCCAATCCAAACCCAAATGGTTCTATTTATTGATTAAATGAGCAGCTGTTAAACTATGGTCTTTGGGCAACATGACATTCCTGGTAGCATACACAGTATAGTATACTGAAATCTAGGAGAGATTTGACTGAAAAAGAATGCATACAATTAAGCCTAGTGTCAAGACTGTCCTCACTGAAATATTTTGTTTACTTTTTTTCTCCTGTTATATCAAATAAGGAATATTTCATCCTTCTATTCCATAATATGAAGAATAAAAAAATAAAGATATGCAGTAGAATATGCAATATGTCCCTATAAGGTTCCCAAAATAAAACTTTGTGTAAAGATAGTACATTATGTTTGCCACAATATTACTGTGTCTTCTATGTTTAATCAGGGGAGTGGGGATGGCTGACAAGTCAAAACCAAGTAACTAGCTGATATGCAATATGTCACAGTTCAAAGAAAAGCTTTGGCATGACTCTCATTTACTATAACATATCAGCTTTACCCTTCTCTGGCTGTAAAACACAATCTTAAAATTAGAATGAATTAGAGATGCATTCCTGCTTTGCTTACACAAAACAGACTTCAGCTGCAGACTATTACTACATAAAATACAAGTTTGTGACAGGATAAGGTTCAGCGATTGCCAGTGAGAAGGTACTGTCTGCAAAAACAAGCTTGAAGTGATACACAGCCAGACTATAATCACTTAACAACAGCTAGCGTGAGCTGGTTATTTAACACACAGAAGATAATGTTCTCACCCAATAAGTGTCCCTATGGAGGAGGAGACAGGTTCAGCCCATTGGCTGATCCCATAAGTTATGATGGAGTTTTACCTCCTTTTCCTTTCCTAATTTCACGTATTTATGCAATTTGTTTCAGGTTAGTAACTCCCTGTAACCCTCCTACTACGTATAGAGTGGTCAGCCAATTTATGTAAGGTCACATCATTGATTTTCATACTGCACGTGCTCAGGGAAGGGCCTTTTGACCTGGGCAGGGGTCTTTTGACCTATGGGTGTGATTTTTGGTATTATAATGAGGGTATAATGAGGATAATTGATTGGAAGGACACCCTAATCATGTTGTGCTGACACATGAAGCTGTACTTTTGGTGTTCATGTGCTTCCAGGGTGTGCCAGTCTTTAAGGATAGTCTTTCCTGATTAGAGATTCTTTAGCCCGGTTTCTTAATCTGCAAAGCCTTCTCACCCCCTGTCAGTTCTTTGTGAGTGTTGTTCATCCTGACCTTGTGGGAGGCCTTTGTCCAGGTTTTTCCATTGTAACACAAGTTTCAGTTTTTCAAGCCTGTGCCTACGGAGTTTGGGTAACTCTAGTCATACATTGTTACTGATGGGTGTAACACTCTCATGCCTTGCTTTTAAAAATACAAATCTGGTTTCCTTGTTTGGCAGCTGCTGTATGGTTTATCAGGACGTGGAGTCTTCAAGTTCCCACTCCTGCAGGGAGTATAACAGAGCTTTGTTGTGGTGCCTTCACTCCTTTCTGCTCTCTGTTCAGTTTATCTTCACGTATGCCAAGGTTGCAGGGTTGCTTGGGGAGCTATCATAGGGTAGATTCATGCCAACTGCATCCCATCCTGGAGGTAGCAGCTGCCTTTTTCCCTGAGGTCTCCATAGTGTTATAATGTTACTTTTGGGAACTAGGAGGAAATGGTCTCTAATTCCCCCCATTTTTCCCACAATTGTTTAAAGATCTGTATCTGAGCCTCTTCCTTGCAAAAAATAAAAAAATAGTGATGAATTTTGAAGGATCCCAGAGGTTGCACATGCATTAATGTTCAAAACATAGTGTGGTTCTGAAGTGAATCCCCTCATCTTCTCCACATTCTGTGTATTGATTGAATTTGCAAAAGCATTATGGCGTGTGCAAATCAAGATTCACTTTGGAGGAAAGTAAACGAAAAGACCTCTCTGGGCGCACATGAAACATGCTTCAGTACCTCATGGAGACATAATTCTGAGTGATGACTGGCTTGCACTACCATGAAGTTCTCCAAGTCCTCCAGCATATATCAAGCAGTCCAGCTGACCATCAGCAAAACAGTCACAGCAGCAAGGTAGCCCATTCTCAGTGTTTAGTTTTTCATTTGAAAGAAATGTCAGTGTCACTGCCTTCAGAGTGTCCTCTTGGACTTGTTTCCATGGCTCCAGACCTTTAGTCCTTTCAGCGGGACCTTTGGATGTTGCTCAGACTTAGAGTGGGCGCAGAACTGAGCAACCAGCATCATGGTGTCCGCAAAAAATGAGCAGGAACAGGAATAAAGCTGGTTTTCATTTTGAGAGCATAAAAGGACAGGGCACTGATGTGCTACTGTGTTCCTCATGAGACAAACAAAAGGATGGCATGGAGATGTCTAGGGTGGAGGATTCTGGACACAAGAAAGCTGCAGTTCTGTGGCATAGCTTTTATTGAGACAACTTTGAACAAAATGTGTGATGAGAACATTTCAACTAATGACTCATATTGCTGGCATCATAACATTAAACTGCTGCTTTTGCAGCCAAGTATTTGCAAATGTAGAATTAGCCAGTGAGTCTGGGGTTTAAAATTGCTTTGATACCTACGCTATGGTGAGAACCTCAGCCTTAGATTAAATTTCTCACTGACACCAAGGAAGAGTATTTCTATGTGTACTCCAGTCAAGTTTGCATTTAGATATATAACTCTGTTAGAGTTGTTCTAATGGAAATAAATTAAACATGTAAAGTGAAAAATTTGTTTCTTTTACTATTGACTTTACTAAATACAATAAAATGTTGAAGCATGTAGATGAAGATGGCTTACAAAGTAGCTATGAAAAAGAAGACACTTATAATTGTTTATCTTAGTGTGAGTTGCTGCATTAAAAGACCTGAGAGAGGTCTACTGAGAAAACCCTAGTAGCTGCAGTGTATTTACACTATAAATAATTTCGAAATACTTATTTTTTCTTGGAGGAGAAAGCTGTGATAGATGTTAAATAGTTGTGAAATATTCAGTGACATATTGAGATGTAGCAGATGCTATGGAATCATGTCATAGTCAAACATTGTACTAATTTTGTAAGTGTCGTATATTTGTTGGAATCCCTATTCCTGGCTAAGGGCAATTTTGAGAGTTAGTAATATGAAATTCTAGTGATAAAAGAGTACAAATAACAACTTATTTGAAGTTCTACATACCCACTGTGCTGCAGAAGCAGCACATTTCACTGTCTCAAAAGGCCTTGGAAGGTGAATGACTTGAAATTCTGGCTTTTGACAGCATTGTTTTGAAGAAGGAAGCCCTATTCCAGAGCAGATATGATGTGCCCAAAGACAGCAGTGCTGAAGAAGGACCCCAAGTACCCTTGGCTTCCAGGTCCCCATTTGGAAGATAGGTCACTGCCTGATAAGCCAGCAACAGGTTTTAAGCTTTCCTTTTTCTGAGATGCTTAACTAATTAATTAAACTGAACTATTGCATTTAATTAAAGGTTTTGGGGGATGCTATTTGTTTTTTTTCATAGTTAGCTTTGTGAAATGAACACATTTTACTGGAGATTTTAACACTGCTCTGAGTGCAGACCTACAGGGGGAATTGCAGAATAGCGCAGATGATGGACTCCAAAAGCCCTACTTGAACGGAGTTTCACCACATAAAAACTGAAAAGCAGAGTCCTGAAACTGAAGCAAAATGACAGAAAATTGTAACCATTGTACAGGGCAGACCTAAGATCCACCTCTTCCAAGCTCTTCTCTGGCAGTTGACAGTAGTGATTAACCCTATAGCAGTAGGGGTGCCTCCCTAGCACACTTCTCTGTGTGTCCAGCAGCCAGAGGTTAACAACTCCCTTCTGTCATGTCCTGTACTATAGAAGTGGTGCTGTTTTGAATACATTTTGTTCCTTTCTCTGCATTTTTTGTCAGTCTTACTACAGTCTTTTTGAGATAATCAGAACTATACTCACTCCTGAAGTTGTGGGAAAAACTGTGGCTTTATATAACAACATTTCCCGTTTTATGTTTTATAACTTTCACAATAATTTTTTGAGGATTGAGTAGTGAAATGGATCTACAGTTAATCATTCAGGAATTATATTTGGAAGCACTTAGGTTTCTTTATTTTTGCCATGATCTTCATTCATACATTATATAACTTTACTATCACAAATAAGAAATAAAAATTGAAAGTCAGATTATTTGCAATATTTAATCACCACAATAAATGGCTCTTGTAATCTGCAAAACAGTTGAGGAAACTAGGTGCTAGCTAATAGTTCATGCACATAGAATCTGATAGGTCATGCACTAACTATGTACATGGCTTTGAAAGTCCTCCTGGAATCAGCCTGCATTGTTAGGTTTTAAAAATTAGACACTTCATGTGAATAAATAAGGAAAAGAATAATTTTAAACATCAGACACCTATCATAGACAGCCTCACACCCACAGTTCAGTGAGAACATGATGTAGGGCCTCAGTCTGGTACTTGACCACTGGTGTATTCATACACTGCAGGGCAATATCTTGCAAAATGCTGCCTAGAAGCATGGTTTGGCCCCTGCTCTCTGGTGTGCTGAGACAGCTGTGCTGCTTCTAATGGTGGAGCAGTCCTCTTTGGCATCTGCTAAGAACCCTCCGCAATGCTTTCCCATACTTGATCTGCTTTACTAGGCAAGTAGCATTCAAAGCTTTATGCAGTACCACAGCATGGGTGTATTATGATCAGACAGGGACTACTTCATAGAGACATTTTCTCTGTTCACAGCAATCCCTAAGAACAGCTGTGGATTTCCAAACTTAGCAAATCATATAAATTTTCTGGAACTTAAGAAAAGTGAGTCATCCAGATTTATTAAAAAAGTCATTCAGTACTGAAACTTATTAGATGCCTTTGACAAAGACTGGTAAGAAACAGCATGTATATTACGGCCATGATTATAATATTCTTTCTCCTAATTGTGAAAACTCTCAGAATCTACAAGTTTCAATGGTATAATAAAATTTAGATTAGGAAAAGACCAATTCTGAGACATATGGAACTGGGCACTGTAAGTCAAGTGTGAGAAATCATGTTGGATCTGTAGTTGCAAGCTGATCATGGCAAAAAGAACACTAGGATCATAAAGAAAATATTTGTAGCTCTCTGATTTTTACCAGCTCTCCATTGCAGTGATTCATCATTGCAGTTCTCTGTTCTCTATGGCAGTCCTCTAACTGTAGCATGGAGTAAAAAAATGGAGAAATGGTGTACATAGGCCAAGGGACATAAAGAAGTTCAGGAACTTTTGTCATACTGAAATCATAAGAACTTCAGAAATGCCCTGTGGGGTCAGGTCCGCGCTCCATCTAGTTCAATAGCTTGTCTCCAACTATGCCCATGGGAAATGCTATTTAGAAAGAGTACACACGCCTGGATGCTGCCTGTGGTTCAGCTCCCTCATACTGCCCAAGCATCCATAGTCACTGATTAAGAAAGCTGGAGGATACACTGCTAATACTAAAGGCTTATGAAGCAAAAAACCTTTTACATTTACAAGAACTGCTAAACACAGGCTATGTTAAACTTGAAATGGCTTGAGCCTTTCCAGTCATCATTGAAAAAGCAAAACCTAGACTCTCATAAAAAAATGTAAACAGCAGAAGGCTTTCAAAGTATATTTATGATCTTTTATGTAGATATGTCATTTACTGCTCTTTTACAGCATATACTTTTTTTCTACAAAGCATACAAATGAGATGAGATTTCAACTGCTAATAAATAATGTTCCACAGCCTCTGACAACAGAGGAAATCTGTGGCAACTTTGCTCTCCCTTACACCTACTTTCTTTTAAATTACTTTTATTATATTTTCAGCAAAGCTATAGCTTTTAACAGGGACCTTGGTATCAAAGATGGACAGATCCAAGGATGGACTTGTGCACAGAAGGAGACAGAAAATCTTTCGGTTATATTTTACTTCAAAATATCCATCTATTCAGGCTGAAAGAAGAATTTTTTTGTTTATTTCCCAATGACATATCCCTGTATTTCACAAACATGTGCCTGATACTTGCATATTGCATCAAGTGTTTAAATGTGGTAAAAAATGAGGTTTCCACTTCATTATTTGCAAATCTTCATTGATCTGTGAACTAGCACAATCATTAGGAATAACATTAGTGAAGAAAGATCACAAAATGACTCTTCCAGAAAATATTTCAGAAAGGATTCCTCATAAACTCCTAAATGAGGGCATTTCCAGATACTTGAATCCCTTTTAGTGTATGGAGTGTTGCTTTTATATAGTAATTTCAAAATCCAGATGTTGCTTTGGACTGAGTAAAATGCCTCAAAGAGGTTGTCATACCAGAAAAACTAGAATACACCAGATTTGTCATTTCATAGGAAAATCATATCAAGATTTTTTATCAAGATCTGATATTTTAAAATGTGTCCACTGACATCAGTACTGTGATTTCTTACTGACAGGATAACGTATTGTCTCAAGCATTATCTGCAGTTCTTATTTATATTTAGTCCTTTTATTTCATTTTCATGCTGCAAAGAGACATTAGAATGGGTGCAAACGTAGTTTAGACTCATTTTTTTATTCCAAAAATGAATACTGAATAAATGATGATCATAAGCGGAGTTATTTTTATGTAATTTTGTATGTGTTTAAATGTGAGGGTTTTCCTGAGAACTTCTATGGAGTATCTCAGTGTCCTGGGTTCAGCAGTAGCAGTCATTTTTCTCCCTCTTAGTAGCTGGTGCACTGCTGTGTTTCTGAGTTTCAGCCTGGGAACAGTGCTGATAACACCGATGTTTTTAATTGCATCTCGGTAATGTTTACTCCAAGGACTTTCTGAGTCTCATGTTCTGCCAGCGAGGAGGGGAAGCTGGGAGGAAGCAGTGACAGGACACCTGACCCAAACTGACCAAAGAGGTATTCCATACCACAGCACGTCATGCCCACTGTATAAACTTGGGGCAGTTACCTGGAAGGGTTAGATAGCTCCTGGGTCAGCCTGGGTATCAGTTGGCAGATGGTGAGCAGTTGTATTCTCTTCCCTTGTGATTTTCCTTATCATTATTATTATTGGTGGTAGCAGCAGTGGTTTGTGTTATACCTTATTTACTGGACTGTTCTAATCTCAACCTGCAGGAGTTACATTCTTTCAATTCTCCTCCCCAGCCCTTCGGGAGCCTGGTGGAGGAATGGGGAGAAGGAGTGGGTGAATGGCTGCATGGTACTGAGTTACCAGCTGGGCTTAAGCCGCGACACTCAGGTTTCGGGAAATACTACATCTTCCCAAGTGAATGGCAATAATTGAAGTACCTATCTTCCATCTCTCACTTCAGAGGTTTTCTTCACTCTTTGTGTTACACAGTAGTTATAGACATGGCATCCTGTTATTATAGAAAAAAGTGGAGATTTGCAGGAGATAAAATCTCAGTTAATGCAAGGATCCTTTGAGCATATATCCTTGGAAATCTACATAAAAATTCTTATGAAAGAGAATCTGAAGCCAAGACAACAGGTTGTATTTCGTGTGTTCCAGAGGTAGCCTGATTCTTCATACTCTAATATTAAGTGCTTCAAATTCCTTTCTTCTTTCTTTTCTATTTACTTTTCAACAGCAGGAATCTAATTTACACTATTTTAAACTAAATTTAGACTTCTGTTGATAAAGTTGTTATACACAAAGAGAAGGTTTCAATACATTAATGTCTGTAAAGAGTCTTGCTGACCTTACAGAACCTCTTCCCTGCCCAACCTGTAGCTGTGCCTGGGATTGTTCTGACCCAGGTGTAGGACCTTGCACCTGTCATGATTAAACTTTATCAGGTTAGCATCAGCCCACCTCACAAGCATTTCAAGGCCCCTCTGGATGGCATTCCTTCCCTCCAACATATCAACTGAACCACACAGCTTAGTGTCATTCACAAACTTGCTGAGGGCGCACTCAATCCCACAGCCCATGTGGCTTTCATACAAAACCAGTTATATTAACACCAAACTTTTTTCTTGATTTGTTTTTATTCAATGGGCATGATTTTATAGCAATATTAATAATGTCTGGTCATCTGTAATCAGCACCAGTGAAGGTAGAAGTGTGACTTTCAAAAGTGTCTAAAAAAATTAATGACATGCCTCACTGAAGTTACAACAGATTGCTGAATACCTAAGGGCTTGACTCAGGACATAAGGATATACATGCGCTAATTTATGTCAGTGAAAGTTTGTTGAAGCTAAACTGCTTTCAATATCTTAGCTAGTTCATCTATTGCGAATTGTGGGTGTCTGTGCTGTACTCCACAGCAGAGAAATACCCCAGGACATTTTTCAATATCATATATATACTCAGTGTAATCAGAGATGTCAATGAAGATTTTATTTTGCCAGCAGAATCTTGACTTCTGATGATAGTGCATGAAAACAGTCATCTAGTTGTGTCAACTTCTGCTGGAAATCTTGTTAGAAGACCTGCAACTACACGGAGCATCTTTTTACTTACAACTTATGTTTGATTCAAAAATTATTGCTTTCCTGTAAACAAGAAACACCATGATTCCATTTTATAGTCACTTTTCAGAGCACAGCAGTTAATCTAACTCTACAGTTACACTGTTACAGTGTATTACAAAATATATGAGATGTTCTCTTACATGCAATATAGGGCTACGTTATCTTAACTTTGTATTTTTATGACTTTTAAAGGCTCCGTGCTGGAAACTGCATGTAATCCAGTGAAAAATTCTCTTTCCTTTGACACACTTGATCACTATTTAAGGAATATTTAGTGCAGCAGTAACTGTTCTTGTACAGCATCCCAGTAGGCAAAATAAAGTACTCCACACACGTCTAAAAGGGTTTCTGCCTCTAAGAACAAGGTACAGAGTTTATCTTTCTTCCTGCTGAGATAAGGTTTTTACTCTACTGTTTCTGACCAATTTTGCTTATCACCAGCTATGCAAATGCTGCCAATTTTACAGGTTTCGCAAAACCCATAATGCCCCTTCCTGAAACAATCAACAGAAAACCTAAATACTTCACCTCTGTGAAACAGTCTCTGGTATTATCACTGAAGTCACATGGGCAACAGTAGGTCAGCAAACTATGTTTGCTGTTTCTCCTTCCTGTGCCAGATAATGTATGCACATAATTGCTCAACTGCCATCTGCTTGCAGCTTAAGATGTGTTGCTCATTGATAATGAAAGCGCTGATATGGTCCCTCACATGAAATAAAAGTGTGTCTAATATAAGCCTGCCTGATTTTGTAGGACCCCGATATAAAAAAAATGAGCAATGCCTTGTCAAAACCTCTTAATAAACATGCATTTAATAGTAATTGTTACAAAGGGAATGAAAATATGGCTGAAAGATACCTGATTGTTTGGGGATTGAAAATTCCAATTTTCACTGTGATCATGGAGTGGCAGTGTGAAACTTTTAGCCCATTTTATCACGCATTGCTAGGACTTTAATGGCACGGAGGAAATGACAGGGAAAGGCAGAGTTCAAAGGTGATTGAGGCTCAGGCCAGAGTCCACTGCTATAAATGACCAAATTCCCTTTAATACAGGGGTGTATTGTATTGCCCTTGTCCCCCCAAATCAAGGGTTGTTGTCAGACCAGTTGGAAAAAATCCCAGAAAGAAATGAAACTGAGCAAAGACATGGTTACATTATTCAAAAACGCACAAAAGGCGTGCAGGTATGGAAAAAAGAATAACAGTCCTTTTCTTCACATCCACTGAGAGTGCAAAAAGTAACGTGATTAAACTAGGGCAAGCAAGATTTACTTTAAAGCAAGAAAAACTCTTTAATGATCAGGGAATGACTGGCAGGGATCTATTGCCTGGAGCAGTTGTCAAATGCCCATTAACACAGGGGCTCTAAGAGCAGACTGAACATATACCTGCCAAGAAAAGCTTAGTCCATTCTGCCATGGGGCAGGGAGATGAAAGAATGACCTCTGAGATCCTTTCACTCCCTGCTGGGTCCTCTGTCTTCTGCATGAAGAGTTCTCATCTCCCACACCTTATACCAACATTCGTGCATAACTTGTCATTCAAAGCAGCAGTGCTCTTAGCTGTTCTTCCCTTTGACCTGTATCTAAGATGGGAAAATGGTGAAGCATTATAAGTTCTTTTTTTTAAATCAGCTTTGGAATTTGCTTGCCTACCTGATAACATCCGTTTTAAACACAGATTCCTGTTGTTTCAGATGTACACAAAAGTGATAAGGGAGGTGACTAGAAGCTTATTATTAATTTTCTTCTTTTGTCTTTGGGAAATTAACATTCTGGCAAGGGATTTAATTGGACTTTTTTGCTAATTCTCACAGTGATACTTAGAAAAACCAGCATCTGGTGTTTGAGCGTGCTAGGGATTTGCACCATATTATGTGTAATATCTCTACTGTAAATAAACAAAATGAATAATTAAGTGGATAATGAGGTGTCCTGAATGAAGACTTCTCTGACTGTAGCTATGGAGGGTTTGTACTTCTGTTGCTTTTTCTCTGTTGGGCATCTTGGGCATCACATTGCCCATGTGGCTATTAGCAATGTATTCTTTCACGCAGAAGCCAGAAATAAGAATAGTGAGGGTTGTCAGATACACGGAGGAGCCTTTGCTCTTCAGTACTGTGTCTGCCTGTATGAAGACATAAGAATAGTAGAGCTGGTGTGATGTCCCCGAGGACACTGACACTGCCCCTTCCTGGCTTCCCCCTGTGCTCCCCTTCCTGCCCACAGCAAGGCTGCAGCAGGCCCAGTCTCCAGCTCCCCACAGCCCTGCACAGCCATGGCCCCTGACAAGCTGGACTCACCCGCAGGCCAGCATCCCATCTCAGCCTTGGCCCAGACTTGTCCACAGGCTGAGGCTGTCCCTGGTGCCCTGGCCTGCCCTGCCACCACGGGATGGGCCCTGGCTGCCAGGCCCTGCCCCTCTGCCCCAGGGAGCTCCCATGGCCCTCAGGGAGCCGCCAGCCAATGCTACCTCAACATGCTGTGAGGTGGTTTCTCTTAAGCTCAGAAGAAATGTAGAAGAGCTACACTGGAAGTGTGGCACAGTCTGTCCTGGTACAAAACTGAGTTCTGTGAATTGTTGGGGTGTTTGTATTTCCTTGCTGTGGGGTTTGTTCTCCTTCTGGATGCAGATGGTCTCCCATATCGCGTCACCATGTGCAGTGCTGGGAGGTCACACAGTCCTGCTGGGCCACCTGGGATGGTACCAGGCCTCCTCTGCAGCAGAAATAATCAAGTCTCCGTCTTCATATATTTAGAACTTCTGAGGTAATGCTGCCATTCCCTCATCAGCTCCTCCCAAACACCACGTCTTGGCGGCATCGTGGATGTAGATTCTGTTTTCCATAAGTAATGATTTTGCAATAGATAGTGCTAGCAAAGGTCCAAATTATTGGTATGTTGGTGGCATGTAGAGCAACTCTTCTCGCAGTCCATGCAGCAGCTAAGGACAGAGTGAAGAGAGGGAGCTGCTAGGTTCAGCTCAAGCCTGCTTCTGCTGGTGGTAAACGTTATTGAACATACACTTGCTCCCTGCAATTTTTTTAAGAAATAAATTAGAGGTAATATGATTTGTTTTACTGAAAAAAGGTGACAACACAAGGGACTACTTGGTACCTCTGTTAATGTGTGCATCAGACTAGCACTGTGCAAGGCAAGACCTGGATTTCTGCGGCTGTGCTGAGGAAGCAGGAGACACCTTCTGCAGGTGGTTTTCAGTGAGCTTTCTGAAGTCTGCAACAGGGCAAGAACCACAGGAATCCACAAAACATCCCCATCTCCTGACTGTCCTTCTCTAAGTAGATAACTGGGGGATCAGTGTTGGGATCAGTCTTGTTCAACATCTTTGTTGGTGGGATTGAGTGTACCCTCTGCAAGTTTGCTGATGACACCAAGCTGTGTGGTTCAGTTGATATACTGGAGGAAAGGAATGCCCTCCAGAGGGACCTTGACACACTTGTGAGATAGGCTGATGTCAACCTGATGAAGTTTAACCATGCCAAGTGCAAGGTCCTACATCTGGGTCAGAGTAATCCCTTGCACAGCTACAGGTTGGGCAGAGAAGAGATTCAGAGCAGCCCTGAGGAGAAGGACTTGGGAGTATCGATCAATGAGAAAATTAACGAGCCAGCAGTGTGAGCTCTCAGCCCAGAAAGCCAACCATGTCCTGGGCTGCATCAAAAGGAGCGTGACCAGCAGGTCAAGGGAGGTGATCCTGCCCCTCTAC
>JASSUY010035037.1:0-20020 GCA_032466535.1 Forpus xanthops | reverse complement strand
CCATGGCAGGGGGGTTGGAACTAGATGATCTTAAGGACCTTTCCAACCCTAACTATTCTATGATTCTATGATTCTATGATGCCTGGCAGCTGGAAACAGGAGCTAGAATTAATTTTACCCCAGTTTCAGCTTTCCACCTTGAACATAGCTGTGTATAAGTAGAATGCAAAGTTATTTATGTGTTTATGTGATAGGATAATTAAACCTAGCACTTTCTCAGCTTTTGCTATTCAGAAATGTAACAGAAAGTTAAATGAATTGCAAGGAGACAGTGAAAATTAATGACAGGGATAAGACTCAGAGGGGCTGTTCACATCTGGGCTCAGTGCTCTGCTGAACATCCAGTCATTGGTTAAAACCTGTTAAGATCACCTTAGGTGAACATCCTCAACTGTCCCTGACAACTCTGGTGACTACTATCTTTGCTTTTGTGCTTTCATTTCCAGCCCAGTGCCAGATATCCTCTACTCCTCCTGCTTGGAAAGAAGGCTGAGCCGAATTGGCAGATGACTGCTGCAGTGGTCCCACTTCCTTTCTCTGTCCTCAGGAGCCTGTATCCACTGCCAGTGGTCAAGGTGCCTTGTCACAGGTATGCATTCCCTGGACTCCCTATCAGCTGCTTAGGAGCTGATTAACTGATAAGCTGTAACACCTGTGCTAGAAAACATTCAAAGTTGTAACAAATTATGCCAATGTCAGTGATGGAAGAACTGCATAAATCTCATTCTGAACCACAACTGCACAAAAACAAGTCCAAAAGCACTGGTGCCCTGCCATGCATCACTAAGAGTTGATGAAATGGCAGTTCTTGAAAAAAAATATAAGGGGTCTTATGTCTGCCTTAAAACACAATCCTACATAGCAACTCAGCATGGCATGAAACACAAAGCCATCTCAACTACATGAAGTTTGTCCAACGTTAAACCACCAGAAAGGACAAACTAGTTTTAGAGCTGTCATACATTACTGCACCTGAGTTTTATTTGTCTTCTGATTAAGAGTGGTTTTCCTTCAGAGAAGTTCGCTTGAATTTTATACTCATTTACTAAGTCTTATGTTCCTATTCAATTTATTTTAAAGAAGCTTCTTTGAGGAACATTATAAAGCTAATTTGAATTGATTCTTTTGAGATTCAGGCTTAAATAGAGTGCCATAAAATAGGCAGTCACAGTGAAAAAATAGAATTGAATTTTATACTCTTGCTACTCAGTGGACACAGGCACCTTGCTCTTTGCTGCTCCTGAGGGTTCTGATGTTTCAGACAACCTAAACACACCCAGGAATTAAACTTTACTGAAGAAAACACAGTTTTTCTTGTTCAAATATATTTAATCAGATTATAAATTTATGGATGGCAGGTTCACAAAGTTAGTCATTCTCTCCAGTTTTTAAAACCAATTCTATAAAATCCCAGTGGTATTAATCCTAATTCTGGGTAAGTAAAATCAAACCCTATATCTGCAGGATGTCTGAAAGATGGCACTTGAACATCTGGTTGTGGAGGTGTCAGCGTAATATTCCTCACCAAGAACTACCCATTTCTACATTGCCAAGCCCACCAGCTAAAATTTGAGTGTTTGAGCTGTTTTGAGTGCCCAGCAATTTGGACTCTCAATCTGAAACATTTTGTAAAAAGCCTGAGGTGTGGGTGGCTGATGTGTGGCTTTTTTCTGAAACCAAATCTTTATTTATTTTTTTTTTTTTAGATTTTTGCAATCCCATATTATGTGGCATCTAAAGTCATTAACATCCTCTGACTGTTTAGGCCACCATGGTAATACATCATCAGAGGAGTAAACATTTGGTCTTACAGGTTTTCTGACAACAGAATAATTCTGAGGGTTTTTTTCTCACAAAGCCTGTAGGCATAACTAGAAAAATGAGACCTTTTTCTCAACAGAATTCATGTTTTTCTGTTACCATTTGATACATTTACAACTTGGGAAATTCACAGAAATAATGGCTGAGGAGCTGGTTGTTCAATTTCCTGTCACATAAGTTACTGGGTAGATGTTCATTACACCATTCCAGCACTGTGCTTCCAACTTAATCAGAAGTGAGGATATGAAAAGATGTGCTGAAAAAAACTCCAGTCTACTCTGTTATTTATTCTGCATACATGGTCCTATATTAGAAATAACTGTTGTTTTGTATGAGCAAATACATTAAGAAATGCTTAAGTAAAAAAAAAAAATGTATATTTCTTTGCTTCAGTAATCTTTATATGAAAATAATTTTAGTGAAAGAAACCTTCTTTCCCATGATTACTATCTGATGAGCTTAGCTTTCCAAGAAGTACTAGTCAGGAGCAGACATGTTTATTTGCTTTGACTTGCATTGTAAGGCTTGGGCACCTGAAATTAGACACCAAAGTTAATATTTAAATGTGGAAATTAAAATCCCCCAGTCTTTTGCACATCCAAAGTTGCTACAACCCTTAATGATCTCAGTGGGAACTGTGGCAGCTCCCATTTTGAAAATTTTGCTGTTCAAAGAGAGGTGCCTAGTGAAGGAGATGGAACTCTGACAGCCTTGATATTGTTCAAATGCTGCCTGGAACCAGGTGGAAGTGAGTGGGATGCAATGCTGCTCTTGTTTGCTGCACTGATGAGCTGATGGAAACCCGTGGACTGCTCTTCCCTGTGTGCCCCCAGCTTTCTTAAAGCTGAGTTTTACACCTGCTATTCAGAAACTTTCTTCTACCTTCTTTTTGCTTAAGGCATCCGGCAGAATTTGCCAAGGTGCTGCCAGTTACAAGCATATGAAGCTGCTGGGGTTTGGGAAGCAGCATGTGGTGTGTTATCTCATTCATAGGGCAGAATTTTGATAGACTGTGTTGGACTTTGTATCCCTGGAAATCCTTTACCATCTGTCATGATTACAAAGAGAATAACGGTTGCTCAAAGGCAGAGACCTGTTCTTGGTTTATATCAATTGCTGAGAATCTGAAATTTCCCTCTACTAGCAATGTATGTTGTTTCTGAATGCTGTATGCGTTAATAATGTAATGACATGAGGGATAAATTAAAATACAATAAAAGCAATTTTTATCCATTCATTTCTGCTTTGAATTTCTGTTCTTACTCCACCAGGAGCCTGAGTCTTCCCTCTCCATGCAGAAAAGCAATTTGGGAACTAGTATTTACCAGGGACATCCCTCTCTTCAAAGTGAGCATGTGAAAAGACATCAGCACTGTCCGGGTCTTAAAGCTTTGTCTTTTTCATATGCTTTAATATTAAGCTAAACCAAGATAACCTTTTTCAATAGATAAGCTCATCTTTCTGGCCCAAAATGGAGCACAAGTTTTAGAAACTGGTCTCCCCCCTGCCTGTGTCTTGCTGCAGGGTACCTTCTTCCTCAAGCCTGGATTTCCAATACCATGATTTTCAGTGTCTTTTTAAATTGAGAAGCCCACGAAGCCCATGAAACCTGCTGCTTCCTGAGTCCCCAAAGCTCTGGGTGTGCTCCCTGCTGCCAATCCCCAGTGTCCTCCAGGGCCCTATCTGGTGTCCCCAAGCTGAGGAGGCTTCCCAGCCAGCTGTCCTACCAACATATGTAAAGATGTGGAACGGTTTTTTAAGAATCCTTTTTAGCTCCTGTTAGATTCATGTAAATTACAAGTTTCCTCTTTTTTGATCTCAACAATGAATTCCTTTTCTTTTCTTGGAGAAGATGACTGTAATTTGTGGTTGTTACTTGGCTGTAAATAGCAATGTAAACTGTTATTTACATGATTCTTATTTATCTGCTGAAGTTTATTAAAGGCCTTTTAACAGTCCCAGCAGGTTTTTGGGAGATTATTAAACCATATGGTAAAAGGATAGATCTACACCTGATTCCAAGGGGCAAACTAAATCCAGCTAAGGTCTATAGAAAGTATACAAATAGCAGGAAAGACACTCCATATTTTTTTAAAAGTAAGATGCATGAGAGCAGGATATCACTGCAAACAATTTAAATAATTTAAGCTTTCTTCTAATCAGACTTTCTCAATTTCAATGAACTGTCCCTTTTGTATAGCTGTGTCTAAGCATCCTTCCTGATCTGAGTGCTGTGACTCAAAACAGGAGGTCTTGTGTCTCATTTGTCTCAGGATGAAAACTCTTAGTTTTCTCAGGTTTATACCATGTTAGGTATACCCATGCCTGTCTTCTCATCATTGCTTTTAAATAGACTCATTTGTATTAGGTTATCTATTCGATCTTGTCACCAGAAACAGTAACAGTAAAAACAGGTCTGTTTGTTTATTAGCGCATGAAACTAAACCTTAGGCAATATAAGCTCAGACAGCAAAAGAGCTCACACACTTATTTAGCCTCATCCAGTCCTATGCCTTTCTACAAATTAAACCAGGTAAGTTTTCTCTATGATTTAAGCAACAGCAGATGTAATTCATATTCTTTTAGCCAGCACAATAATTTTCTTTGGAAAGCCTTTTGGAATGTTCTTTTAAAAGGTTCTGACTTTTTCTTTGTTTTCATTTCTTTTAGGGGCAATGTGAAAGAAGAGAGGAAATTCAGGAGGAGAAAAAGGAAGACATTCAGGAGAAATGGGTAAATGGGAAAGGAAAAGATCTAACAAACCTTTTCATAGGAAGCTGAGCAAGTACACAGTGTTTATTTCAAAACTACCTATCGAAATAGTAGCATAAATGAAAATATTTGCCATCATTACAAGCTGTCCATAGGCAATCTTACTGTAATTATTTTACTCCATGTATAACATTAAGGTATCACACTATGGAAATAAGTGCTTTAGAGATGCCAATAGAGAGATAGGTAGGCTTATGATACTAAATCACACAGTATTCAAGGTAAGAAATAGTCCAATGGACAGGGAATTGCCTTTATTTGAGAACTGGGAGATATCTCCATAGCAGAGCCAAGGGCAAAGCAGAGCATGCATTGCACAGTGCTGCATGTCGTTGCTGTCCATGCTATCCGTGAGCAAAGTGCAGAGCCTGGCTGGGATTCTGCTTGCACCCAGTGTGCTACCCATCAGCTTCAGTGCCCCACACTTTCGGGAATACATCAACAACTCATTTTCTGTGCAGATAGTGCACTTTTGCTCTCTGCTGCTTTTCAGGTATAATTACAATGGGACATCAATATCCAGTTACAGCCTTCACTATCTTCACTCCTTTTTAATTATCTGGTGACCTTCACAACTCCATCTGTTTTATTATTTTTTTCTACCTATCTTTCAGAAAAGTAAAATTTGAAAAATACATCTGAAGAACCAGAAAATGTAGAAAATAGACACCTACAAAAGCCAAATTTGTGAAAACGACTACAGATAATTATCTATCGCAGCATTTACAAAACAAGAATTAAAAGCAAGGAAATTAATACTGAAAGACTGTGCATGCCTCACAGTAAATCTTGTAGGTCAATATACACAAAAATCATAAAAGCATTGCCATGTCAAGTAACAAATTCCCTTTTCCTCACCACATAGCAAAACCTCTGACTTGAGCTGTCCCCCAAAAGAGCCTGAATTGCTCTTTGCTTATTCTCCACATTAAACCCATGACTTTTGACTTACAGAATTAGTTTGACATTTTATTGCTGGTGGTAGTAAGCAGAAAACGTTATCAATAGACTTGAACTTAACAGCTTACTTATGTTGCCTACCTGGCAATGAAGACATATATTTTTATATGCCTATGTATAGGTGTATTCTGAGATGCAGAATATTTTTAGTTCCAGAAGTCTGTTCCCATTCTTAGGGCTAGTACAAGTAGCTGAACAACTGATCTTCAAAGAAGCCCGAGTCACTTCAGTGGTTTTACAGTAAAGATAAGTTACAGCTTCTTCTAATCTGATACATCCTCTGAAAGGCTGAGGAGATGAAAGACATGATTCACTAGACTAAGGTAAATACTCTAAGGAATGAGAAGCTCAAAAAATTGTATGTTTCTGTAGCAAAATGAGTGCTTTGTATTTGCTTAACAAGTAATAATATCATCATTATTAGAATTTATTTTCTTAGGTATAATTATTATATCTAAAACTAGAAAAATAAGGAAATATCATCAGGCTTAATACACTTTGTTCACAGAACTAAGTGTAAGTTGTGCTTAAGTAAGTTTGAAAACTTGCCCTGCCTCCTGTAATTATAGTATATGGAGGATCCAGGGTGCCATCATTATCATAGCACCATCCCCCTTAAATTGCCTGGACACCGCACCATGTAGTTGAGGGCAGAAACGAACCAAGACCTGTCTGCTTGTATATGTCAGCAAGGAATTATCTACAATGATTCTTCACACGTTTATCATTTGGTAGAAGATTTTACATTACTTTCTCCAGCTCTCATGCATGCCTGCTCCACAGTCATGTTTGCACTGTGTTTCACTGGCATGTGTTGAAAATAGTCATTAGCACACGCTGAGGGCTATCACATGGGATGTTTGCAGCTGTCATTTTGCAGGATTATCTTTTACTGTTCCCTCCTGTTCAGGCTAATTATGTCTGTTGTCACCAGGCAGTCAGAAGTTCCTGTAACAGGGGCCAAATGCAAGACTCTCCTCATCAGACAGCACTTAGGGGAAGGAAACCCAAGGGAAATTAATGCAGAGGACATGAAAAGAGCAAATAAGCACAGAGAAGGAATCACAGAGTTTTGTTCATAGCTGAGTGATGTTTGCTAACTCCAGCATAATTTGGCTTTTTGATGAAGCTGATGCTTCATTCAGTGTAATTTCATTTTTAAGTTATCTACAAATCCAAAATTATCTTTTGACTACATCATCTGATCTGACTCAAACATGGCAAATTTGGCTCCAAGCAACTCCACATGGCTATAGCATTGCAGCCTGCAGCTGGGAAACCCTGAGGTGTTTCCTCAGATTCCCATTGAAGTGGCCAGGAGATTTCCCTGAATGAGGGAAGTGTAGAGCCTGTGATCAGACTGTGCTGCTCACAGCATGGGGATGTGCTGGGAGAATTCTTCTGTATCAGAAGGCGAGGGGAAAATACAACTCACAGCACATGCAATGTTTCACAGCTGGGAGCCAGATGGATGCTGGATACCCTTCACCCAGTTCCCTTTCTCCACTTTTGTTTTGTCTCAGATTTTTAAAGCAGAGGGAAGGGAATAAGTAAATAGCTATACGTAGGCTGGGAGAAGTGTGGAGTATTGCACTCAGGGAGTAAAAATGCTCACAGGCACTTGATGCTTTGAGGAACTGAAAATTGCTCACAAGTTGCTGCTCCTAAGGTCCAGCCATATGTGTTAGGAAAGCTAGTGTGAAGTTTTAATGTGCAAGTAGATAGTTAGACACATTAATATTTCATGGAGAATTGTTAATCTCATAAATATGCAAGAGACTTTTATTCAGATCCAAATTTGCTTTTACTCAGGCATTGAATTCAGTAGACGAGGGATTCAATATTCTATGCTTGAATGTAGGTATCCATATGAATTGATGCTTCTCAGTTAGATGGTGGGTGTTCCTTTAAAATAAAACCTCAATCTAATATAGCTTAAATGAAGCCAGTAGCACACAGGATGTGTCAAAGGTAGGAGAGCGATAAGACAAGTGTGGTTCTGCATAACACATGCATTTTTTATGTTGTACTCTTCAGCTTTTCAGATTTTGTCTGCAAGAAGTGTTTGGTGCAATCAGTCACAGCTCTTACGGGAAAACAGAAATTCATAGAAACTAATAATCCTTCTCATGACAGAGCTCTGTACCACTCCTCCCTCATCTCTACCTCCTTACCTGCCAAAATGAGAGCAAGCATCAGCATGGGTTCCTGTGGGGCACTGGTTTGGCTGGAGTCTGTCAGGCACAGATGGCTGACAAACTGCAGCCTCCCATCCTCCTTGGCTGAACAACCATGCTGGGTCATCTAATGGATCCTCAGCAGCCAGCAAGAGCATCGATTTGCTCTGAACCACAGATCCCACAGTTTCCTTGGGCAGTCAGCGACAGACACACTGCTGTCCCACTCAGACAAATTCTCTACTGCCCATTTCAGGCTTGTGGCAAGCCTCATGTTCTTCTTCTCTTCTCCTCCCGCAAGTAGAGCCATGAAAAAGCCTCTTCTTGCACTCACCACTCAGCTTCCAGGTGCAGACCCTCCATACAGAACATGGATTGTTAAGCTTATGTCCTGGGATTCCAGCTGATGATAGTGCCTGCTCTTAAGAAACCTGTAGTCAAAACTGGCAGAGCAGGCCATGCACAGTCAATGCAGGTGCCCCAGGCATTGCAGGTACCACCACCCCTCCAGCATCTCCCCTTTAATGCACATGGCTAGGTGAAGGTGACTGAGAGAAGATGCAGCAAAAGGAAAGGCAGAATTTAGCAGATATGCTGTAGAATAAGGGGGATGATGGGAATGTAGGCACTGTGATGGGACTTTCAATACAGACAGCTTGTGACAGGGACTGGTTGGAGAGAAGGGTAGCAAGGACAGGGGGCAGAAACTAATTTCGTAGCCGGGAACATCTGAACACAGGAAGGACTCTGCCACGGTGGCTTCAGGCACTCTTGGTGCCCTCTGCTGGTGTCCCAACTGGCACACAAACTGCTCGGATCCCAGGGCCCTGCTGAGGTCCCGGAGCCAAGCCCAGCGCCTTGCTCCAGTCAGGCCCCTTTTGTGCCTTTCTTTCTTGTGCTACAACCCTACTTTGGCCCTTCCTGCAGACACTCATTGAACTCACTAGGCCAAGCTGTTTTCCTCAAATTCATTCCTAAAATCCTACTTATTGTATGAGCTGAGCTTGTTTTCCTTGTTAATCCCCATGAAATGAGCAACACTGCACCCATGTGTCATACTTGCAATCTCTGGTACCTCTAGGCTGAATGTGTCTTCTGTTTATTTGGTTCCTTTCTGTGTATTCTGACACTGGGGCATTAGGTGAGTTTCTAGGAAGACTGGCTTCCCACTCCTGATGCCCTGGAGAAAGCTGGTCTGAGGGTAGACCTTTCAGTATGCTGTGTGGCTTTTCTAAAATTCATGACAACTCTGTGTACTCAAAGCAATTCCATCCACATAGTGACTAACATTGCAGTTGCTTGGGCTCTTTCATTGCATTTCTTTATTTCCCTATGGTGTTTCTGCCTCCTCCCTGTTTTGTATTTCTCTCCCCACCACATCCAGCCCTGCAGTCTCTTTGCCCATGCTGAAAAAGAAGGAATATGTGATAATAGTACAAGAATGTGTTGTGACTATAACACAGTGGTAGATGGCTCTGACAGCACAATTATGTTGAAGACAGTGGAACTGAGCCTTTTTTATCCCACAGCTGAGAATCTGACTCCTATTTTCAAAAGATTAATTCTTTTCAGGTTTACAGAAGTCAGCCAATGTCTACTTCTTGCTGTTGCTTTTTCTTGTCAAAGTACTTTACATTTTCTGTGCTTACAACAATCTTTCTATTGGGAACAGAAGAAGAGTTTTATAAGAATAATGGTCTTGTGTATGATGCTCAATCAATCTAATTTTCAAGCCTCTTCAAAGTTTGCCAAGCTCTGTGCTTAAAAATCCATTCTTCATCTTCTCACAGCAAGTGTGAGATGCTGCCTAAATTTCTGGGCAGTTGAAGCATTCGCTGTCCTCAGGCAACATCAATTTGTCCATTACTACAATAAACCCAAATTGCTCTCCATGGTTTGATTCAGTTCCAGGGGCATATTATAAGATTTAGGCACAACTGAGAGAATGCAAGTGAGAATTTCAAAAGTTCTTCCAGCAAACAAGCTCATCTCCCCTTAAAACTCACTAGCTCTTGTGCTCCAGGTCAGTCAGTAACAACGTCTGCCCCCATAACACTTTATTATACCTCTGCTAAGGTGCGTTAGGAGAGCCCAGCAGGCATACTTCTTATTTCTGAATTGACTGTGTGCTAGTGAATAGATATGATTCCTGCTACCCTCCTGAAAACCGTGTGGGTAATTTCACCTCCAAGTGTGCAGATGAATATTTACATGGTGCAGGCAAGCTACTTACATCTGCTACATTATTTCTCTTGGTTACTTGCTGACATTGTAAGGGAGGCCTTCACATTTCTTGAACGAGGCACCTCAAACTGTAATTCTGTGGATAAACTGAACATGGACAATGAACTCATTTGGGTGATTTGTGACCATGCCTCCAGTCAGAGTAATAAGAGTGCACATTCCTGCTATGTGGCTGCTGCTCATGAAGGTGTATATTCCCCAGAGGTATTACAATGTGGGGTTTGCAAAAAAAAACCAAACCACAAAAACAACATTTTAGCATAAAACACATTGAGAGAAGCAACTTCTTAAAGCTTATGCAGTGTAAATTGAAAAAAAAAAAAAAAAAAAAAAAAACCCAAAAGGTGCTAAAATAAAAAGAAAGAAGAGTATTTGTTAAAAGAAGATAGATAAAAAAAGGGTTGTCATTGTAAGGATGAGGGTTAGAGCACTGAATTTCAACCTATTGAATTCTAGAGTAGAGGCTTTTCTATTTTTGTGCTATGACAAATAATCATATCAGACCACACATTTTACTGCTTCTATTCTCATGTTATTGTGACAATGAAGCTTAGAAAACTGAGCCCAGCTCTTTAACTTAGCCAGTCTGTTTACATTTTACATTTCCGCATCTAATAGCATTGCACTTTTGTTCGTATCTGTTTCCTGTCAATGATACAATAATGTTTTCATGTTCAATTAGAAAATACTGTCAGGACATACTTATTTGTATTTAAACACATTTCAGTGGAAGGAATTAAAAAAGAAAGTCCTAAAAACATGCCTGTTGATCTCTGATTATGTGAAACATTTTCTACATCAATTGCACGCCAGATTTGTGCCTTTAACATTGTTCTTACAAAACAAAAAAGGATGCTATTCAAAATGCATTAGAGAACATGGAAACAGATGATATATTCTCTTATTATTCAAATGACATCTCAAGCGTAAAACAAAAGGTGAAGCGTGAAAGAATATCTTGAAAAGCACAGGAACACAGAATCTATCTTCTTATCTAAAATGGTCCCATGTGTTGAAATGGAGTGGGAGTCCCAGATACTTTCCACTTGTGAAAATCAAACCAGTTTAACCTAAATACCCAGAAGTGGCTTTGGTGCTTATACACATTTGAAAGCTCAGCAGTAAGTTTCAGCCAGTACCCTACAAGGTGCCACAGGGGAGCAGCACTAATTAAGGCCTCAGCATCCTTCTCTTCTTTCCCTTGCTCTTCTGCCTTTGACCTGGGAGCAAGGCTGAGATTTGGTATATTGAGAGCATTTCATCCCTTGGCCAGCAGCACCATGGGTCACATGCCAACATCTGATGGTCCCTGCTCTGTGAAGTTATGGAAGGGAAGCTGGAGGTAACCATGAAGGACTGAGCTTCAGGACATGCTGCATAGCCTGGGAGCCCCACAAAAGCTCCCCAGCACCCCAGTACCCTGGGAAAGGTCCTCCTTCTTTCCTTTGCAAGTCTTTCCATGCGCTTCCCTTTCTGCTCTCACTGATGGATGTGCACTGTAAGGGAAAGGTTCAGTGAAGGGATACCACAAGGCACAACCTGACAGGGATGGCAGTGACGCTGAGCATCTGAAGCATTGAATGCTCTGGAGAATCTGTGCCCATGCTTTTAGAACTGAATGGACTGAAACAGCTGTGGAGCTCTGCCTTGCAGTAGCCATGCACTGGCCCTTGATGGGTGATGCTAAAGCTAACATGCTCCTGTCTCTCCACTAACTGCAGCTTCCTCTTTTATTTAGTTCCCTGGGCACTGTGATTTTTTTCTTCTCTGATATGGTCCAAACTATTAGGTAAAAACAAGCCTGAACTTCCTGCTGTGACAGGTTCACTCACTTTTGTGTACCTCTGCCATGCTGTTCTGTGAAATTGGACCAGCAACATCTTCCCTCCATGGATACTGTGTTGGTGTTTCTGAAGTGCTCAATGCATGGGTGATTCTGTAAGGCACAGTTTTAGAGAGACTGTAGAGCATGTCTGTTAAAGATTATAGATCAAGTTTTGCATATCAAATACCAGACAATGTAATCACTTATTGAACTGTTTCTGTTCAACTCTTTATAGCGTTTCTGTAGCTCTAGAAATAGCCTGAGTCAAGACAGCAGAATCTCATGTACCTTGCACTCCCAAGGCTGATCCACTGAACTGTATCTGTGTCTGCTGTGAGGATATATGCAAGCCCCACGCACAGGTACAAGTTGGAAATCCAGCACCTCCTCCTCACTCTTATATTTTGTCCCACGCAAAGAAAACTGGGCACATAGGAGGTGAGGGAGGGTGTAGAAAACCACCCCAGTAACCCCAGGACCATTGCAAAAGTACACATATCCACAGTATTCCTTGGCAGCAGTGTCCTTAGGAGCCAATATTTGGAAAGAGTTTTTTGCTTAGTTTCATATAAATAATGAGCTTCTCACACCGTTACTGGACTTTGTTGCACTAAAGGAACTTTGCAATAACTGTCCATCTATAGGGGAGAATCTGTGGTCATTCCCCTCCTTAAACATACTCTAACCCTCTTTTTTCCTTCCTCGAACCCTCATCTGATTTTAATTTCTTTGTCAAAATTAAAAGTGATTTGTGTGCAAAAGTCTCCTATGCTACTTCTTCAAGTGAAGGGTCTAGCCCTGACTTCATGGGAAGGTTCATGTGTGGCAGGCTTGACTAAGCTATGGCCCCAACATGTCTTTAACACCTTGCATGTGTTGTCATAGCTTGATGTTTTCAGGTGACCAAGATACTCAGGTTTGAAAAATAACCACTAAGTGTGCAAAGTAGGTAATTCCATATACTTTCTGTATGCAGCAATGTGCACATGTTAACTACAGTAAAAAAGATATTCTTACACCATAACCAAACCCAGTTGGAATTTATAGACCTCATGCTTTGTCTTGAGAAGACTAAGCAAACAAATGGTCTCTCTGGCTACCTTTACACTTTCTTATCAGCTTTGAGTTGAGCCTACCCTTAGCTAACAGCATGCTTGCATTTGTAATTTGTGCATGATTGGTTGATCATTGCGGTATGCTTGCAAGCACCTCAACCTGTGCTGGTGGGTTAAAGCTGGTCAGTGCACAAGCCCCACTCCTAAGAGTGATATAGGTGCTAGAAGCACCCAGGTGGCTTGATCCGGCTCATCAACATATTCTAACTGTGCCATCAGGGACACTAGAAACACCTGCCCTGTTTGTGACATGTTGAATGAGTGGGATTCCTGCTAATACACTGCCTTTTTAGCAGAGCAATCAGGCTTGGGTTCTGGTTAAGGTGATTGTGACTACCTGTCGTGTGAGGAGTTGGATAGCCTGGTACTTTGATTGTGCTCCTTATGCTATTTGCAGGAACAATAGGTATGCTGATTTGTGGCAAAGAGGTCAAATGGTACAATGTCTTGGTTGTACTAGAGTATGTGATGTGGCCTGGATGTCCCCTGGGCCGTTTAAACTGGGTAAAGTGGTGTGTTGGGATTTTTTAATTTATTGTATGCACATAATACTAGGCTTTTCTGAGCAAATTGCAACAGGTTGCTGATATGTATGTGCTGCTACTAATGTAGTTTGCAAAGCCATTTGAAATGTAAGCCTTTTGTGTTCAGCAATTGCAAATACTGGGTGGAATGGTGTGTGCCAGACTTTCAAATTGTGGTGGACTTCTTCCCTCCATGCTAGGCTTAACTTAACTGAGTTGAGGGTAGCTGTGCTGTCTAAAGCAACAGTACAGTCTGGATATATAAGCATGGCTTGTACTTTGAACCTTATTCAGGAAAACTGTTTTGAGCTGACCTCTCAGTTTGGCATCCCTGTGCAATATGGTACCCTCTTGTAACAAAAGGCCACCTGTGTACATACTACTGCTATGTATATAGCTTCTCAGCTGTGTACATTCTGATAGGCCAAAGTGGATGGGATGTTTATCAAAAGTCATGCTGGAGATTAAGAGTATGATGTGCTGCCTGCATGTCCTCAAGAGGTCCCTGCATGCAGAGACAAAAAGTACAAGAGATAGGAGCCAGCCTGCCAAAATACTGCATGCACCAACTGCCAGAAAGTGTGGCTATGATGGGTTTGGGCCCTGTGGTACATTGAGCCTGAGTCTGGACTTCGATGTTTTTTGTAGCCAGGAGAGATGTAACCTGCAGTGTTTCTGGGCAGAGCTATTTGCAGATTAACCTTGGTAATCTTGGATTCTAATAATGCATTAGCTTTAGAGCTAATGCAGCAAATTTAAGCAGTGAAGGTCTTTTGGGTGACACTTGCATAATGATTCCACTTTAAAAATAAAGTATGGATTAGAAAGAACATATTAGGGCAAACATTTTGCAGCTATTTGGGACTTGACATCATAATTCTCTTGAATTAATGAGAGTTGTCTGTAATAGTCTGGCAAACCTTTTCTTCCACATTCCTTGTTTCTCAGTCCTATTGTACCTTGTCATGTTTTTAGTCTATGCTAAGAAGCTAATCAAAAGCCAGATAAAACAGACTGAAAGATCTCTGCTGATTTCGGAGGTCTCTGGAGCAGAATGTAATGCTATTAATCCCTAGGAATAGGGACCCAACTTTGAAGGCATTTATACTGATGGAATAACTGCTTGCTTCAGGAAGTTACTCAGCATTTCCATCATTTAAACTCTTCCCCTTTTATTCACCTGTGTGTTACCAGGCAACATGACTGTGCTTTATAAATAAGAGTGAGTAATAGACAGTGATTGTATCCTCATGCCTTCTTACAAGGACTTTATTTTCTATCAAGTTCTGAGCAGTTCTGGGTGAGTAAAAGCTTTGTGCTTCAGGTTTACTTTTTATTTGTGCCACTTAAATTTTTTGTCTATATAAAGTCATTGTCCCTATCCAGTCCTTCCCAGTCCCCCCTAGCTGTTCTTCAGCATATTAGTCAACAGGAGCTTCATCAGTTACAAGCACATTAGGAATTAGCCCAAGAGCAAGTGTGTTATAAGAAATGAAATAATAGGAAACTAGAAGAAGATAAAAGCAAAGGAAAGAACCAAGTATATACTGAGCAAAGCAAGGACAACAGACAAATGCAGATGTGAGGAAGGAAGATCTGTTAAACTTACATTCAACTTAGTGGAAGGAGAATGAGGCCAAGACATGCAATGTGTCTGCAATCAGCATACAGTGCTTTGAGACAGTGGTTTCCAGTCTATTTCCCATTTTGTTTAATTTTTAATTGAAATTGTATACTAAAAATAGGGAGCATTTTGGAGCTGAGATGCTGTGAATGGCATAAGGATAAAAAACAGAAACTGCAAGTGGAATGCTGCTGTAGCTGGAACAACCCTGCTGGGATTTCTAGCTTTGTGTCTCAGTCAGTTATGGTTACAAAAATGCAGATTTACCTTATCTGGGTCATTTTGGCTGAGAGAGCACATGGTAGTTTCTTTGTGAAATAAACAATAAGCCAGAGGGAGTGGTCATCTGTCTAAGTCTGTTTCTGTAGCTACCGCTTTTTTGCTCATGTTTGTATAGCTGATTCTTAATAGCACAAAGCTTTTAATTTGTTGGGAATTTTTATAAAAAATGCTGAAGCCTTTAGTTTTTCAATTGTTATCACTGCAATGTAGCCTGTTCCTCCAGAACTAGAAGGGCAAGAGACTCTTATGTATCTGGTTAAAATCGTAAAACCTTATGCTTATGTATTAGCCTCCTCTCCAGAGAAGACTGGAGATTGTTTTGCCTGAAGTCCCAGTTCAGCAACTGCTCTGAAGAAATCCCTTAAAGCAGAAATATCTCTTCTCTAGGCTAAGCCAGAAAATCATCTGAAAAGATCAGAAATCAACCTCACCTAATTCTTAAACTGTTGAGCTTCACAAGATTTAAAAGTTCTCTAGCATGAGTAAATGCATGTGGTATAGAAAACACTCCTTGCAGCAGCCTTTTGACATGATGTTGCCACCTCTGGCTTTGGATGTGTTGAGACTAGCATCTTTGGCTTTCCATAAAACTGCAGGTATTGGGTGATAAAGACAATAATCGGGAAATTTTCAGAACTTTGGGCTTTGTTTTAAGTCCAAGTTACACAACATTTTGTGAATTATAGTATTTCTAGTAACATCTTGCATTTGCCTGAATTTCTGCAGACTTGGGTTTGAATCATGAAATGCATTTACTTATGTCACTTATAAAATCTCATACCAGAGGGGTTGAGAAAGAATTAATTATTCTGAATTTAGCAAAGCCCCATCCTTCTTTCCAGAGGAAGAGAACTGTAAACCTTTTCTAAGATTCTCCAACCATATCCAACTAGAAGGATTGTCATACCCTAATAAGCCAGCTTCTCCCTTAGAAGATACTGTCTTCTCCAATTAGACATTGGGTACCAAGAGATACCACCAAACATACCTCTTGATACCTGCTTCTAGGTCCTGCTTTTTAAAATCTGGGCACTTGAATGTTAAGACCGCGTGGTGTGCTTGACAGCCCTCCATTGCCCTGACAGCCTATGAATTGGCTTTCTTCTCCCAGAAAGCTTAGAAAAGTTGTTTTGTTTTCCTTTTGTTTCATCAAACATTATTTCCAGTTTCTAATATGCTTTGGAACTGACAGCTCTTTTGGAGTTACAACCAACCATAGCATCCAGGGTTAAATAAGGACTGATTTATTTTCCAAGAGGAGGATTTCAACTCAGTGGTGAGCCAGGCCATGCTCCAGAGGCAGTGAATTGTGTTCAGTGCAAGTGTGTTGGACCACTGGCATCTGAGCTGCAGCTTATACACTGCAAACAGTTCTTGATTATATATCTCTAGGAAGGGGTACTACAGTAGGTACCCTTATCGTTCTGTGAGACTGCGTATGTTTTTATGGGTGAATTGGTTTCCAAACCCGAGAGTCTCTCTTGTTTCTGTCACTGCTTGGAGAAGAGATACTAGGGTCAACTGAAAGCAAATTACTGATGTGTTGTGTAAGGCTGAAACTGAGCAGTCAGCCACAAACCAGGCTTCAAAGCTGTTCCAATTGCATCCTGATTCCCCAGAAGCTGCTCCACAGAGATGTCTGTTTGGACCAATATAGCATGCTGTTTCTGTGGAAGAGGAAAGCAGAGCTAGGTGTGCTGCATCTGCTCTTCTTGGCATCCTGTCAGTGTCGTTCTCCTGCAGTAAATTGTGTTGGAAAGTTTCAATCTTCCAGGAGCATAGTTCATGACACAATCTTGGGGCAGTGGGGACATGGTCCATGCAAATGTGGGGAGCTTGGGAGGAAAAGAAGACTTCTGCACCTTTTGGTGAAATAATTCTCCAATGAAATCCTAAATTTAACACGAGTGGGGAAAATATGACTTGCTGTGCAGGATCACCTGAAGTAACTGCACCTTGCAGAGCATATAGTACCTCCTGCAAATCCTGATGACACATCAAGACAGCAATCCTTTAACACTTACAAAGTCTTTATTTTCAAAGCTTCATGAGCTAATTAATCTTCACAAAGCCTGAGGGAGTTACGTGCTTATTGTTACAAGCTGTGGGCCAGCAAAAGACTTCACAGCTGTCACCATGCCTCATGCTGTGGCTACTGCTGGCATCAACCAGGGCAGAAATAAAGATCTTCCTCACTCTGCTTTCTTCCCCCAACAAGTGACAGTTCAATGAGATTCTTCACAGTGATGCAGAAACTGGGATTCAAAATGGAGCTGGGCTGCTTCTGCCCATCACAAAATAATGTATCTAGTCACAGCTAATACCTTCTACCCAGTGGGCTGTGAGTTACAGCATGAGACTCCAGGGTTGTTGCACAGTCAAAAACCCCAACAAGCCAATGCCAGCTCTTACAGTGCTGGAACTGGGCTACAGACATGAAATTTCATCTTTGCACCTTGGGGGAATGCAGAAGATCTATAATAGAAACACACAGAGAAACCGAGCAGTGTTGTGGCAGCTCCACAGAAAATGCAGTTCTGTCCCGCCTCTCTTATTGCTGCTTCTAGAGCTATGATACAGGGGGAAGCAGTAGTCTTGGACCATCTTGTTCCTGCGATAGAAAGAATATGTGATCATTCTCAGCATAGATAAGGGCCATCTGTGCATGGCTTAAGAAAGATAACATTTAGGAGCCTCCCAGGATACTAACAACTGCATTTTCTTTGGCATCTTGTGCTATTCAAGCTCATGGCAGTGCTCCCTTTGAACTTGCTGTGTTTTGCAGTTCTCTCCACTTACGTAAATTGAAGTAGAATGCAATGGTTCCTATAAATATGGCTCAGGGAGAGCACATGTAACAGTATACATGTTGATATGAGCCAGTTGATGCTTGGACCTCATGAGTCTCTGCACAGTATACTAGTTTTGACATCTATGTTGCTACATTCATCAATGCCCATGCTGCCCACTTTCAGAGGGTGAGATACATGTGGAGAATTGTTTTCTCTGTGGTTATCAGGACTGAGATATAGTACTGGAATTTTGGGGTCCTCCATGGAAGCTGCTATGAAACACATGGCTTATGAAACAGAGCTGATTGTGGCTGCAAGGCATCAGTCTTCTGCTTGACTGAAAGTCAGACTATCTCCCCTGAAGGATGTTTGTTTTAGCCTGTTGTTAAAGACCTCCTTTAATGGTGGTTCCATTGCTGCTTCAGTGAATCTCTTCTAGTGCACTCTATCCTGTTTATGGTTTTCCTAATATCTACCCTAAATCCCTGAAATTGTCACTGTTGCAATTACAGTCTCGTCTGTTACTTCTCCACGTTTACTTCTTGTCCAATCCATCATGGGCATGGAAATTATTTCCTTTCTCTGTGCAACAGCCAATTTGTACTTAAAGGATGCTGTTGTGTCCCAGTTCAGACTTCCCTTTAGTTTAAAGAAAAAAACAAAACAAAGCCAAACAAAAACACCAGCATTAATTCGGCCTGTACTTGCAGATTGTGATTTCTAGACAGCTGATCTCTTAATCCTCCCATCTGGTATGTCCCTGGTTGTTCCTGGTCCTCCTTAAGATATGCTGGAGATGTGACCTCACCAGTGCCAAACCAACAGGCAAGAATTACCTCATATGTTTTTAAGGTTACCCAAGAGAGATCTCTGCCTTTTGGCTGTATCAGTGTTTAGTGAGGGCCTGGTATGTGCATGGACCCCTGTGTCAAGGAGGGACAGCATTTCCCACTAGTCCAGAAAATGTTTCAATGATATATTTACCATCTTATTTTCAGTTCTTCCCTTTTTCATTTTATCAAGTGTAGTAGTAAAGGAAACAACCTCTGTTAAATCTCTTCTATCTTCCTGATTTTGGATTGCTACAATGCAGAAGCATTAGTGATGACATCACACCTGTGCTAAAAATTTCATTCCAAAATTACTGTCTCCAAGACTCTACCAAGTGAAGCAAACTTACTATAATGTGTTAGTCATGATAAAGTGTAGAAAAGAGGGAGTTCAGGATATTTAGTAGAAGCACCAAAAGTCACATGAGAGACAAAAAGTTGAGTATGAGAATAATTGTGTTATAACATCTTAACTTTTGCTCCTTCAGAAAGTAAATAATGTAATTCTAATTGAAAGTGAAATATAAGTATCCTTCTGGAGAAAGACAAAACAAACAAATAGCAAGATGTAAGTACACAGTAGTACGTAATTTGTTACCAACATCCTGAAACTGACCAAGGGGTGTTATACTGGTGAGTGACTGCAACTTCACCGATATTTGTTTCCAAGTGAAATCAAAGGTGTATTTTGACCAGGAAATGTAAAAAAGGGGAAAGAAACATCACTGAGACATAGGGGATTGTGATTCATTAAAATCAGAGTAGTGTTTGACCAGAAAATTTAGTACTTTGGAAAAAGTAAGTGAACTTTAACAATAGGGGATGACCTCAAAGTTTCAGGCACTTAGAATCATAGAATCATAGAAAGGGTTGGAAAAGACCTTAAGATCATCTAGTTCCAACCCCCTGCCATGGGCAGGGACACCTCACACTAAACCGTATCACCCAAGGCTACGTCCAACCCGGCCTTGAACACTACCAGCGATGGAGCATTCACAACTTCCTTGGGCAATCCATTCCAGTGCCTCACCACCCTTACAGTAAAGAATTTCTT
>JASSUY010035035.1:0-50069 GCA_032466535.1 Forpus xanthops | reverse complement strand
CCCATTCCAGTGCCTCACCACCCTCACAGTAAAGAATTTCTTCCTCAGATCCAATCTAAACTTCCCCTATTTAAGTTCGAATCCATTATCCCTTGTCTTCTCAGTACAGTCCCTCATGAAGAGTCCCTCCCCAGCATCCTTGCAGGCCCCCTTCAGATATTGGAAGGCTGCTATGAGATCTCCACACAGCCTTCTCTTCTCCAGGCTGAACATGTCCCATGGACTCGTATACATTCAGGTTCTTAAGATGGTCTCGAACCAGATCCTCTCCTGAGGTGGGCCCAGGGTTTTCATTCTCACTGTCCCTGCATCTGCCTTCCAAGACTTAGGTAGTATGGTCAGAACAATTTCCGGTGAAGACCCAGGCAAAGAAGTCGTTAAGAACCTCAGCCTTCTCCAAATCCAGGGTAGCCAGTTCTCCCAATAGCTTCTGGAGAGGGCCCACGTTGTCCCTAGCCTGTCTTTTATTTGCAGTTATACCTATAGAATCCCTTCCCGTTATCCTTAACATTCCTAGCCAAGTTTAATTCTAACTGGGCCTTAGCTTTCCTAACCTGGTCCCTAGCTTCCCGCACAACATCCCTGTATTCTTCCCAGGATGTCTGTCCTTGCTTCCACCTTTTATAAGCCTCTTTTTTCCTTCAAATTTTCCTCAGCAGCTCCTTATCCATCCAAGGAGGTCTCCTGGCCCTCCTGCAGCACTGCCTTCTAGTTGGGATGTATTGCTCCTGAGCTTGCAGCAGCTGATCCTTGAATATCAATCAACAGTTTTGGGCCTCCCTGCCCTCTAGGGCTATATCCCATGGAATCTTACAGAGCAGGTTCCTGAAGAGGCCAAAGTCTGCTCTCTTGAAGTCCAGGGCAGTGAGCTTGATGCATGCCCTTCTCACTGTCCAGAGGATCTCGAATTCAACCGTCTCATGACCACTGCAATCAAGGCTGCCCTGGAGTGGCACTTTTCCAACCAGCCCTTCACTGTTGGTGAGCACGAGGTCAAGCATAGCACCTCTCCTTGTTGTCTCCTCTATTACTTGCAGAAGAAAGTTACCTTCCACACAATCGAGGAACTTCCTGGATTGCTTTCACCAGGCTGTACCATCGCTCCATCAGACATCAGGGTGGTTGAAGTCCTCCATGAGAACAAGGGCCTGTGAGCATGAAGCTGTTCTTATCTGTCTATAGAGTGCTTCATCTACAGAGTCCTGTTGGTCAGGCAGTCTGTAACAGATCCCCACAATAATGTCTCCCAACGCTGTTCTCCCTTTAACGCTGACCCACATTCTCTGTCGATTGTTCACCTGTCCCCAGACAGAATTCCGTACTCTCCAACCCATCCCTAACATAAACAGCACCTTCCCCTCCTCGCCTGTCTTTCCTAAAGAGCCTGTAACCTTCCATTCTGGCATCCTGGCACACCTTTGGTACTTTGTTTTTGTATTATGCTGCTTCACTATGCTACTCGAAGTTAACTTCAAACAATAAGTTAACGGCATGTATATACTAGCCAGTAGTACGCTTAAACTGGAAATTAGGAGAATGTTTCAAATCATTAAGATATTAAGTTCTTAAACAATCTATCCACCTGGAGAACTGGAGGTGGGAAAGGGTGGGAAATTCACAATGATGGTGGTTTCCTGCAGGTGGGTTTTTCCAGAGATGAAAAAGTCCAAATGATTTAACCACTAAGGAACCAAGAGTGTATTTAATCCAGTAGGTGATCTGCAGGCTCAGGTCAGAAACATATCCAAGTTAAATTAGCATTGGAAAAAGTGTTCTGCAGTAGCATGAAAGACTAAGCATAATTTCAAATGTGCTGAGTCATGGAATCCTGACTATTTAACTGTCCAAGAGTTCATGTGGAATTTTCAGTTTCCAAATCTTAGTTATTATTCTATTGCCTGTCATACTAGTTTACTTACGGCTATGCCAGATTGAATGCACCCAGTCTGGTCTCATCATAACAACTAAATGGTTTTGTTCTTCACTGAGAAACTAGGTGGGAATCCCTTTCTGTAGGAATTAGACAAGGAGTCATGGCCAAATATTAAACCACAGAAATCAAAAGAGTAGGAATATTTATTTGGCTGCATCATCTCTACCAAGATGATAGATGTGAACAGAGCAAAAAATAAAACCAAAAATGTGTTTGTCTTGCCAAAGGAGAACATTCTGAAAATTATTTTCTGTCACTGTCTGCACTAGTTTTGAGTGTTATCATCTGTGTTTGTACAGCGATAGAATCAGAGCATGCAGGATCAACTTACCTAAGCTAAACAATAATTAGTATCAGATGGTCATCTCAGTTTGGATACACACAGAGATTAGTTTTAGAAAGCCACGCATGTAAGTGATATGTCTGCCCTGGGTTCAGCTGTAACAGTTATTTTTCTCCTTCTTAGTAGCTAATGCAGTGGATTAAACCACAACGTCACAAAGGTAGGCTATGTGGACAATAAATTCTGTTAGGTGCCTGACAGCTAGTAGTATCACTGGCTTTTGGTTTGTGTATCATTTAGGAGTTGGGTAATTTCTTAATATCCACGAGTTCTCTGTGATAGGATTCAAGAAATATATTTTAGTACTTGTAGGGAGATTGCAGAGAGTATCAATTTGAGAAGCTATTTATCTCTGTAGAGAAAACAAAAAAAGGAGAAAAAGAAAAAGTTTGACCGTTTAAATATAAACCTAAAGTTCTGATTCCACCAGACACATGAATATATGCGTATACTTAGGCTTCTTATACTTATACTTCTTACTACTGACACTTAGTTTAAGGATATTGCTTAAATCGGTCTTTTAATTGCTTATGTTTCCTCACTACTCTCATGCACCCCTACAGGATCTGATATGCCATAAACCAGATTTCCAGTAAGTCAGTCAGTTGTCTGAATAAAGACACTGATGAGCTATTGGGGTTTTGTGGTTTATTTATTTTTGGTTGTTTGTTCATTTCTTTTTTTTTTTTTCCAGAAGTTTTGGCCATATTCTTTTTCAAAATTAAGATTTAGCCAAGAAATTTCTAGATGTACATTTGAAGAAGAAAAAGGGAGTGGAAGGGCTTGCTAGTCATTCATCAGACACAAACATACTTTTTGGGACGTATCAAATTAGTTTTCTCCATTAAAAGTCCTTGATGACAGTTAAAGGAGAAGAAATAGTTGTTGTTGTTGATAGTGATCCTAAACACTTTCTTTACAAGATTGTCTAATATTAAAGGAGATGATTACTCGTTTACATATAGGTGTGCACATTTATCTGAACAAGGTAATTCACCTTCAATACAGGTCTGGTTTGTGCGAACATTCCAAGTGAATGAGGGTTGAAAATGCTGTTCATTTGATAAGCAATGCTTATTACTATAGGTAGTGGAAAATATTTTCATTTTAGTGTATGCACAGTGTGCTAGACTAAAATGTATGCAACTGTCATTTCTAAATTATAATGTCTCAGATAGGCTTAATGAAGTAAATTATTGGTCAGTGCAGTCTCTACAGGCAAAGAAATGGAATGTAGAACAACAGAAAAATCCTGCTTTCTCAGAAAAGAATACTAAACAGAAATTCATAATTACAACTTAAAATTGTGATAATCTGCTTACAGCCTAGAGCAAAAATTTGGGAAACGGAGATTTTTATCCAACTTACAGTCACTAAACCAACTAAATACTGCAGATTGATCCCTCTACTTCAAGATCAGCAATATTGTTAAGAAATCAACCTGAGGCTTTCTGCTTAAAAACGTCACTTTGGCAGCTGTTTGGTTGGTTGTTTTTGTGAATGATAATGTTTTCCTATCTTGAAATTGCTCCTTTTTGGAAAAAAAAAACTGTTAAATCCTGAGTATATTCATTCGAAGCTCCTGGAGAACAAAATGCAGAGCTAAATGAAGCATGAATACCATCCAGAAATTGCTCCAAGGATGTACTGCGAACCACAGATTTTAAACAGGCTTTGCTGGTTTGGGTGAAACCCTTGATTGGGGTTTGTCTAGGTTTTGTTTTTTCAAGTGGAATTACATGAATGCATGTAGTGGAGTAATGAAGCAAGGCGTTTTAAAGAATAGCCCACTGTATGGCTATTGTTCATCACGGTGTTCAAAATTTTTATATAGACAATGATTTTGGGATGCAGAAATCACCAAAACTTCATGAGCTGTCACTGTAAAGAAAAGAGAGTGCTTTCTGAATTCATTCATACTGTCATGAATTCTGCAGGAATAATAATAATATTTAACATGTCAGGGTCATTCCATTACCAAAGTGCAGGCTGTAAATTATGGCTCTAAGGGACTTGGTCAGCTAAGAGAAAAAGTAATGGTCCGGTGCTCCTGCAGGAACTCATAAGGGTGATGTGCCTAAAGGCATCACTGAGGACAGAAGCACAAACCCTTAACTGAGGTATTTTGCAAGCTGCATCAGGTACTGCCCCTGGCTAATCTGTGTTCTCTCATCATTGTATCCAATGCACAAAGGAAGGCAGTTTCTAGCAAGGCCCTGGGCTTGGCTCAGTGCTGCTCAGAAACTGTGGTCTGATTCTACGATTCTATGATTCTATTGCAGCTGAAGGGAAGTGTAGATGTCTTGAAAAGGTACAGGGAAAGATAGGGCAAGCCTTGATTTTTTTCTCCTTAGGACCTGGAGGAAGACTTCAAATGTTTTCAAGATTTTTAAATATATACCAGTTGTTTCTTTGTTTTTAATTTGAAGTGAAGAGCAAATTTAGGAGAAATCTGATTTGGATCACTTATAATGTTTGGCTTTTCCTAAATAAAAATTGTTTGTTGCAATTATAATCAACAGACAATTACATTCCTTCAAATATTTTTAAAAGAGAAGAAGATTGATTTTAACTGCAAGTGAAATCTCATATTCTGAAAGCATTGAACAAGGCCTAAGAATTAAGGGACAATGTCACAGGTACAGAAGTAAAGGCTCTGCCTGTGCCCTTACAGTTGAAAAAACTATAAGAAAAACTTCTTGCACACTGTAGTAATTGTTCTTTAATCTGGTATTGACTAATGAACTAACTCCTAATTAACACTCCAAAGCTATCAAAAGATACCTAGGGTCCCATGAACATTTCTAATAATGAAACATTAAGTGAGACATTAAATCTACTGTAAATTAGATCAGTACCACTGCTGGTATGGTCTCGAAAACTGGGTTTCATCCCTCTTCTATTGATAGAAGTGTGTTCTGTTTCACATGTGAGCTCATCATGGCTCATGTACTGTTTGCTCCAATTCATAATATCTAACAATGCGGTTCTCTGCTCATAGTCCTGAAAGTAATTTCCTGTCGTCCATATTAGATAGATTCTGTGCCTGTGCTTGGGTCACCTGAAGGATCAAGCCACATCCTAAGCATACATAAATAAAAAAATAAACCCTGTACTTTTCTTAACTGTCAGTGTAAAACCACCCAGTTCTCAGATTCCTTTGTGCTCTGCACAGAGTGCAAAGAGAGATCATGTTTAAGAAAATGTCTAAAAAAAGCTATCTCTTGATGGGAGACTTAACAAATATTTCTGTGCAATATCCTGAGAAGGGCATGTATTAATGTCTTCTTCCTAGGACTGAGGTTCTACCTTCTGGGGTAGAACCTAGGAAACCTGGCTGAAGTTCTTTCTGCATGTGAGAGTCACACTGGGACTCAGCCACCTAATTCAGTTCTCAAGCTGACTTGATTGTCTGAGCGCAGACATCTACTGACACTTTATGAGTTTGAAAGTATCCTAAAGCCATATCTTCAGCTAGAATGATGTAGGTATCCCACAAGTCCTTCATCTCATCTGTGGTTCTGGAAGATTCCTGGCATGGCAAGGGGTGTCTCAAAAAGCAGTAACCACTTACACCTGGGCAACTAAATCACATTGTCCATGCTCGATACATTCGCTCAGACGTAGATGTTCTCTACCTGACCTTCTGACTCTGCCGTTGTTGCTCCAAAAAGATGGAGTTCTCACATAGGTCCTGCATCATATCTTGTAGGTCCTGCATCTGTATGGACACTGCATATCTTAGAGCATCTCAGTTGTAGTAGGCGTCTTTGGTTGAAATACAGACTAGAACCTTCCAGGTGGGATTCTGCTTACAAGTAGGACACCTAAATCAAGGTAGAGGTCTGTTGGAGGTTTTTAATCTCCCTTTTTAGTTACTGGGGAGCTACCCAATACAGCTAGCAGGGTGATTCAATGCACTCCACAGGACGTAGGTAGTAGCTGGTCATTTAAATTGTTCTTTAAATTTCTCTGGCTGCACTATCTTTCCATTGACTATCATTGGAGGTCTCAGTATAGACAGAGATCTTAAAATAAGGGCAGAACCTCTGCTAACAGATGAAAGCTTTAACCTTTAAGCCATAGGATACTCTGATTATTAGAGGAAACTAATATTGTGGTAAAAGATTTTAATCTGTCTGTTAGAAGCTGGCACATTTTACAGAGAATCATAGAATAGTTAGGGTTGGAAAGAACCTTAAGATAACCTAGTTCAAACCCCCCTGCCATGGGCAGAGACACCTCCCACTAAATCATGCCACTCAAGGCCCTGTTCAACCTGGCCTTGAACACTGCCAGCAATGGAGCATTCACAATTTCCCTGGGCAACCCATTCCAGTGCCTCACCACCCTTACAGTAAAGAACTTCTTCCTTATATCCAATCTAAACTTCCCTTAAGTTTTAACCCATTACACTTGTCCTATCACTACAGACCCTAATGAACAGTCCCTCCCCAGCATCCTTGCAGGCCTTCATATACTAGAACGCTGTTATGAGGTCTCCTTCAGCCTTCTCTGGACTGAACAACCCCAATTTTCTCATCCTGTCTTCATATGGGAAGTGCCCCAGTCCCCTGATCATCTTCGTGGCCCTCCTCTGGACTTGTTCCAACAGTTCCATGTCCTTTGTATGCTGAGAACACCAGAATTGTACACAATACTCCGCGAGAGGATAAATAAGAAATCGTTGTACAATTGAGATATAAATAAGAAATTTGTACTCAAGCTCAAAGAGCAGTTCAGAAGGTTCTTGAGGTAAATAAGTATCATATATTCCTACCTAAAAGGAAAAAAACTTTTTCAGTGTGTTTTTTGAAAGTGTTCCTAACTTTCAGGAAATCTAGATCAGTCTGCCACAGTTAAACAGAATGGCTAAGCAAGAAAATTAGAACAAAGAGGTCAGAAACATTAAAATTAGGCAAGCAATACAAAATACATTAAACACGCACTTCTACAATCAGTACCTGTTAATTGCCCCTGCTGGTTTTTAAATGGTGTTTCTGCCTAAAGAAGTAATCCAATTTTAATTGGACAACTTTGTTGTTGATGGTTTTGCCTGTTTATTTATTTTAAATTAGGCTACAGATCCTTGTCAGCTGCTTTTAGGAGCAAAAAAGAAATGTTGCCTGTTTAACATCTGCTGTCAGATTATGTTGCCGCTGCTATCAGAAATGAATGCAGAAGACCAATTCAAGTTCCTGTCAGCTGTGATGCCTTTTGGACATGTTTCAATCAAGCAGCAGGCTTTTCTTTACACTTAAAGAATCATTAGAACAGCTAAAGTCTTAGGAAAAACACATTTTGATTGCAATTGTAAACTAGTGTCTAATTCATTTAAATTATCATGTATTAAGTAAATATTTTAACGACTTTGAGATCCATCACACATAATTGTAGCTCTATCTTGAGTTTAAATATTTCTCTCTCCTCCAAATTCTAATCAATAGAATGCAAAACATCTTTTAGAGTTAGTGCTGCAGCAATCTGATATGTCAGTGTATACCCACAGATTCTCACTAATGGTTATCTGATACTTTGTATATTAACTATTGATGTTTCCCACATCTCACAGTGAACTTGGTAAAAGTTCATGATAAACCTGAACATACCTCAGACAATTCATTCCCATCTGATGTGTCAGCTAAGCTCAGATTCTCCTAAACCAATGTTCAGGAAAACCTTTAAGGTGCCCCTGGATCCCCTGTGCATAGCATAGGGAGTTGCAATGGGACTCTATCTGAATTCTCTTCACATCAATTGTCACAACAACTTGAAATCCCTCACAGTGGTAAGTCAGGATGAATCAAGCTTGGTGGTTGAGAAAAGGCTGTATGGGCTCCTGCGTGAATCACCTTTTTCCTATCCAAGATCTCGTCAACAACTGCAGTTCTCTCATTTTCCACACAGAAAGTAGCAAAATGTTATGACACCTATTCTAGCAATGTAATTGCAACATTTGGTGTTCTCCCAAAGCCTCTTTTCCTAGAGCCAAGTGATTAACTAAATATCTCAGTTTTCAGTCTCTTTGACAGAGGCTTCCAGGAGAAAACTTGGAAATGTTATAGCATATTACCCCAGCAGGCTCATAAACCAAAGGCAAATGAAAGTAGTTAATAATGCTTCCTGATTTCTAAAGCTCGCTATTTAAGCCAGTTATATGTCTTCAGATGGTCTGTCTTGTGATATGGTTTCAGCTCTACTGGTTTCAGCTCTAATGTTGATGTTGGTAACCACTTCTCACATCTGCAAAGGGAGCCCTCCTACTGTGGGATTTTTCTGGGCTAGAAATCTGTGCTGCTGCCTCATTTGAAATCAATTAATCTTTCAAATTTGCAGTAGTCAACCAAAATTGTTTTCTAGTTCGGTAGTGTCCAGCTGATCCCATCACAATGGCATTACCATGATATTTTGTTTTCAATATCCAAAGTTTTTTATCAGCCCTCCTTCAGATGTGGCTTACCAAGAAAGAATGAGAGAAAAGGAGTTGTATGAACTGGAACAGAGGGTGAGTAGCATCAGAGCAACTGTGTTCACATACAGAAAAGCAGCTGCAAAGAGGAAAGGAGTATTCTTTTCTCTGTGTCTAAGGGCAGAAAACAAAACCGCATAATGAACTTACATGACAATGTAAAGAAGCAAGAAAGAAACAGTGAGCCTGGAGTAACAGATTGCCTGAAAATGCCATGAGGCATCTTTAGGAACAGGTTATCCTAATAACTCACAAAACTCAGACAAGCATTGGTGGTGTAGGGCTGGGAGGCTGGACTATACATTCCTGAGACCCTTTCAGCCCTGCTTTTCTATGGTAAGTGGGACATGTCCCAGGTATGTTGAACTAAGAGCAAATGATAAGGGTTCATGTGAGGGTTGTAGTAATTGACTATGATCTCATATTTGGGAACCTGTTGTTTGAGAGCCTAGGCTAAAATTTCTGCAGATAGTAACAATATACTAAACCAAACAAAAATTATTTAAATATTGAACTGATTTTTTGATGTTTTTCATTGTTCTATGGGGAGAGAAATACAGTAAAAGCTACTTATGTGTCCAGTGACACAACATGCAATTTTTAGGTACATGACACACAGGATGGAATTTATGTTCTTGCATTAGGTGTCTACAATTCCAACCAAGTTTTTGTATCTTTAAATCAAAAAAGAATGTCCCTCCAAAAGTGACTGTTAGAAGCAATACCAAAAAAATAAATAAAAGTAAGAGAGAGATTTAAACTCTAGCACTGGGATACCTCAACGTCTTGGAGAGAAGTGGCTTTTGCCTTCCATGGGTGAAGATGTGGTAGAGGAAGGCAGTGTGAGATACTTATATCTTATTGTACAGATTAGTGCAGAGAGAATAACGATGCTGTCATGAGTATGTTTCAGGAGCAGGCAGGGCTGACAGGGCATTAAGGGTTCTTGATCAGCATCTGAGTGTTTCTTTCCTCTGTGCACCCCACCAGCCCTGGCTCCTTCAAGCAGGGACCATGCTGGGAACAGGGCTAGACAGCACAGCCAGGGCCACACTGGCTGAAAAGAGGGGTCTGCAACTTCAGTGGCCTCAGGTTGACAGTTTTTATTTAGTTGGGTCACATTTTTTTATTTAGGTTCAGCATCTTCAGGTCTTAAAATTTATGAACCTAAATCCATATCACTGCCCTACAGACACTAAGTTCTCAAATCTGTTCAACTCATTACAAACAGCTAATGCTGGCGTACATATCCTTTGTTGTATTTTTTTCTTATTCTAACCACTGTCTGTCCTTAAATCGTGATGAGTAAAACAGGAGCTTTTTTTCCACGATACTGAGGAAACATCTAGAATATCCCACAGAGAGATAGAGCATTTCTCCGCTGATTTCTCAAAGAAGATGGTTAAAGCAGCAAAATGAACAGGACTTCTGGTGTGGGAGCACTCTCATTTTCTGAGAGCCATAACCCAGCAACCCTTCCATTCGCTTCACATTTTGAAAAGACACATTATCTTGTTCTCAGCTCAGATTACGGGATCTGAGGTCCCGATGCAGCGGAGTGACTGGGTAGGTTGTAGGAAGAAGCCAAAACAAACTTCTAAGACTAACTCATTTGTAACCTTAACTATGAAAATCACTCTTCAATAAAGTTAAAAACAAAATCAGTGCCAGAGAGTGGAAAAGGAGAGGATAAATACTGTACATGCTGGAGAGCTACGACTCTGCTCTGCTGACTCACAGTTTAAATATCATACAAGTCAGGTGACATTACCGCAGTGATAAATCTGATCTGCATCTACAAGAGAAGACTCCTGAGCCAACCCTTTGTTGAATACTGAGGAAATCATTGCCATATGTGAATATTTTTTAATTGTGCCTTCTCACAAAATACATATTTTCCATTCTTTATTGAGATGTTTATCTAGACTAGAATTATGATAAACTTCTCAAATGGTTTGTTTTCCCAGGATTCATATGGAACAAATTAAAAGTAAGTTTCCATAACAAAAAATGCTTAGCAGTAGAGCTATGAGATCTCCCTCTTCTCCTACACTCAGACGAGGTTCACAGCCAGACAGAGTGAATGGCCCCATTTGTGGCTTCCCGGCACTCAGCTGCACATTCCAAAGAGGCAGCCCCACTCTCCATGCAGATGCACAAGGCCAGGCACTGCCATTGACAGGATTCAAACCACCACTGCAGTGTGGTGAATCCAGTAGGACCACATATATTCACTTTTTCCATTCCTTTTAGGGTGGTTTACTCCTCAGTGAACAAGGGAATCTGAGTCTGACTGCCACTGAAGGATGGGGAAAGACATTTTCATTATCTCTACAGGCCTATATCATCTTAGAGTACTTGAGTACAAAGACTAGAGATAATCTAATTGACCTTTAAGACAATTTTTGGCTGAAGAACGTGTGGGTATGAACATAAATAGCAGTCCATTTGTGCTTCAACTTGGTGTCTATCATCTCATCCCAGCTAAGGCTGTCTGACATTTCTTTTTTGTATAACCATGTTTTCATTTGAAGCTCAGAGAAACTTTCTCAGATTTCACACTTGTCATCTCTCATGCTACTTTATTCTTTAAAAATTGCTGAGACCTTTTCAAAAACAAAAATCAGAAGAAAAAAGGGAAATAACCACTAAACAACATTTTAAAAAATGTAGCTGCAAAGTTTTGGAACTCTCTGTTTTGCAGGAGCACTGTGTAGAGGAAGAGTGCAGCTTTTGATAAGGATAAATCTTATTTATTCATTTTTATTCTCTGAGAAATACATCTACATCCTAAAAATGTACAAATCTTTGACAAGTAGTAGTTTACACATACTTCACAAAGACTTGCCAGAGTTTAATAGCTGAAATTTCCAGGCACTTTGTCTTCACTGAATATGTCCCAGCTCCTTACAAGATCAGTATGCAGCTGAATCATATATGCTTCACAGCTACTGAAAAAGAAAGTTTAAAAAGTATTTTGCAACACAGAGCTCTAAGTATCAAATCAATTTTCCTCTGTAATGGCTGTCCCCACGTATCTTGAGCTGGGGCAGTCCTGAACATTGGATGCGGCACCAGGGAGCTAGTCTCTTTTGCAATCTCAGTCTACCAGCTGCTGAAATGGCATAAAAGGTAATGGCATCAAGCTCCTCTTGGACAATGAAAATAGGTAGAGCAAAAGCTGTCAAGGAAAGAAAGCATGTGGAAAAAGATGGAAAAAGATGGATTTTTCTGAAGGAGAACACTACATCTAGATGTTGTGGGACTAAACCAGGGGAATCATAGAATCACAGACTGGTTTGGGTTGAAAGGGACCTTTAAAAGTCATCTAGTCTAACCCCCCTGCAATGAGCAGAGACATCTTCAACTGCATTATGTTGATCAAAGCCCTGTCCATCCTGACCTTGCACGTTTCCAGGGAATGGGCATCTACCACTGTTGCATTAAAGGAGAGAAAATAAACCCCTTGCTTTATTAGGTGGGCCAGGAACGGCTCCAATATGAAGCTACCAGTCCAGCCGCACTCGCGATATTGAACCTCTACTGGTCTGAATTCACCAATAGCGGCGATTGGCTACCAAAACAGTGCAGTTTATTGATTGCAATAGATACATGTCCTTATGGATTGCTGGTGATAAATACTGTCTGCAAAAGCAGGTGCAAATAACAGCTACATGGATACAAGTGCTCGATAAAGTTAACACAGCTCTAAAATATAAAGGTAACAGTGAAAAGTAACTATAGAGATTTTAAGTTTTCCCAAGGAAGCACTGGATACAGTGCAAGTTTTAACCACAGGCGTCCCTATAGGGAGGGAAGAAAGTTCTAGCCTGCCGACTGGTCCCAGGAATCTGTATAGTCTATCTTCCACGATGGTATCTTCTGCAAATGCCCCCCTCTCTTGGGTCATTTTATACTATTTTTCACCTTCAAGGTGGAGCTTGAGTGACTCTAGTAATACATACCTTTATTATTATTGGTGTAAATCTCTCTTGCTTGACTTTTAAAGGTATATGACACCAAAAATTCAGAGCACGTGCTCAAAGGGGGGTGGTTTCTTTTTGGAGGTGGTTCACATTGGAGATGGGAGTGCATTCTAGCATGTAAATGCATTATAATGAAGCAAAGTTCATACAGAGGTTGGCATTCTGTCAAAAGATGACAGGCTGCTGGCTCAGGGAAGCAAGTATGTAGCATATCACTTTCTTGTACCACCTAGTTCCCATCTTTAGGACAGTGTGGCCTCAGGATCTCCACCTCACTCCATAGTCCGTGTTGCCACAAGAACCGCTGTGGAGTGCACATTCCTTGTATACCAGGTGTGGCTGTATCTCGCTCCAAGAGTCCCTGAAAGTCCAATTTTCCTTTATGTGTGGACAATGCTGCATTATAAGTTTAATTCCTAATTATTCCACAACCACTTCTCTGGGCAACTACTGGAGAACACTGGAAACCAGTATTTCACCACTCTGATAATAAAAAAAATTTCTTCCTTATATCAGGTCTGAATCTACCTCTTTTTATTTCAAAAACATATCCTTTGTCCTATTACAGCAGGCCCTACTAAAAAGTCTATCCTCAAGTTCATCTGAGAAGAACTCAGCAAACTGTACAACCTGGAAGAGGAATAGGGAGGAGAGCTTGGGAACTGCAAGGTGTGCCACAGGTCCGAGAAAGTGGGCATAGCCACGCTGAGGGAAGAGATGGGATTCTGTGTGTGCAAGGAAACTGCACTCAGGAGAGCACAAGGAATGGACAGGGACAGAGTGCTAGCACAGAGGAATAATGCTGATGGAAAGAAGCTTGAGGGCTGACCAAGACTGACTTAAGATTTGGTGAGGGAAAGAAGCTTGGAGAAAGGAAAGAGTGAGAATAGGATAAGAATCCTCAAACAAAGCATACCTGGACTTTCTAAGATTTCTTTGGTGGTGAGTGAAAAGATAGGCATAGGATTGGGATAGGACTGGAATGGGACTGAAGAAAGAGCAGGCACCTCAAGAGTTCTGCTTAAGGAGCAGAAAAGGTGAATGCACCCCTCAGAGCTGCAAACTAAGCACAGAATCTTTCGGCTTAGTCTTTTCCCTGACTATATGTCCCATGCCTTGTTAGTGTACATGTGAGAAATCTACAGCATCTCTGTTACATCAAGCAGACAAGCTCTGCCAGATGCAGTACTACTGATGAGCAATGAGGTATCTGCATGGGGCAGCACAAGGGAATTGCAGGGAAGAGGAGGTCAGATTTGACCTGTTCAATGTGAACAAAATCCGATACTACTTAGCTCTCAAAACTGTGGAAAACAGTACAGGATTGTTGAGCTAAATGGTCATCCATTGGCTGTAGTACACATTCTGTACCTTCGTCTCTCCCAGGACACTTCTGCCCTGTCCTGAGTGATATTCAGGATCCAACAGGGAGGTGTCACAGACCCTGTTAGGTAATTGTCAAGGTCCTACAATAGTCCCTACTGGATAAAGTGACTCAGCTCCCTGATCCCCTCACCAGAGCAAGCGCACAGCAGGAAGGCCAGAAAGTGTTTGGTTGTAACAGGGAGATCTAGGAAGGGACAGAAATCCATATCTGGGCAATAGGAAGACTAGAGCGCAATTTCAACTTGATCATGATTGGAAATAACAACCCTGGTTTATATTATTTGCACAGTTCCTCATTAATCTTTGTGGCATAGGAAGGGATGAAAACCAGTTCTCTTGAGTGACATTTATCTACCTCCACCACCAGACAACCCGCTTTCTCTCTGCTGTTCCTTGCCTCATTCACTTCATACCTTCCAACTTGTGCAACAAATGAGTCAGGGGACTTAACAGACAACAGATGCCTTCACAGCACAATTGTGACTCATATCCCTGGCAAAGTGGGAAAAATCATACGTGACTATTTAATTCAAGACTGCAGCCTGAGAAAGTGAATGAAGAACCAGAGACAACATTAATTTTGGTATTTTGTTAATTTTTGAATCTTTACATCTGAAACCCTAGAAGTGTTATTTAAAGAGCTGTTAGGTATTGGGTAGATTTTTTTCTGTTTATTCTTATTTTCTATACAACCTAGCTTAGACTGCACCACATAGAATCAGCTCTATCACCCCAAGGCAACAAGAGCACAGAGATTCACTTGAATTTATCTTTTCTGATTCACTGCAGTAAAAAATCTGGAAATGCTCATTTGCTGTAGTCCTATCAGAAAAGGTAGGCCTATCAGACAAAAAATATACAAAAGATCTAAATTCATGTATACTTCAGTATGCACTTGAGCTGCTTGTGTGGGTTCTGTTTATAGAATTGCATCTTTTTCTGACCTGTGTTTTTACAGGAGTCCTATCCTTGTGGACTTTGGAGATCTGCAGTCTAGCCTGATGGCAAATGTGATGCGCAACCCATGGAACAGTTCTGATACTACAGACATTCAAACAGGGCAATTTGTTATGTACAGCATACATACACACATACACACTGGTTTAAATGCCCCAAATGAGTCACAAGCTTTCATTATCCATTCCACTGGGCTGCAAATATTTGCTGTAGAAAATAATGGTGCAAGAGATTCCTAGCAGAAAAATTCTCAGCATAGTGCATCACTCCAAATCTGGCGCCCATGCAAGGGTTCATAGAATGGGCACATTCAGTTCAGACGAGTGCTCATTTTCATACGCCTCTAATCCTCTTTTGTTCTTGTGGGTTATTATTTGACAGGGATTCTGCATTCTCATTATCTTCTCTTTCACATTCATGATACTTTCCAGAGAGGTGCAGAAGGTCTGTATAGCAATAGAATGTAACTTCAGTAAACACCTCCTTCCTGACTACAGGAAGGAAAATATACTCACTGGATTTGGTGATCTACAAAGATTTTTCAACTATCAGTGACAAGGTTGTAATTTCCAAGCAAATCCTTAAAACGTCTCTAATTTAGAGACTATCTCCCCATAGTAGCACTGATTTTTCAAGTACTTGGTTATAGAAAATTTTCCATAAAATAAATATGAAGCACATCAAAATACCGTGCCCTACATTATCTGGCTAAGCTTCTTGAAGCTTTTTGAACTGCTAGTTGATGAAGAATTGGAGACAGAGAAAGGAAAAATCAGCCACAGCATTATCTAGTGGTTTCCAACCTGTTCCTGACCTACTGAGACAGAGGCTGATTTGTAACCAAAGTCCAATCAGCCACTTCATGAAGACAGCCAAGATCATACCACAATAAGCAAGTGAGCCTTCTCAAACTGTATGATTTTGTCCACTCTGTTTATGAAGGGAACGGAGGAATTATTCTTACCATTATTTATCCTAAATTAACTTGTTGGCTTTATAAGTTCCTTGTAATAAACAGGGAGGGAAAGGGATTCATCTAGATGACCATTCAAAGCTGAAAACTGACTCACAGACTCTGAGATGAGATCTGTATCACCCCTCATAGCAATGCTTGAGACTAAAGTGCCTGATGCAACGGTATAGCCAGCAGGCACAGACCTTGGAGCAGGCATATGAAATCTCTCACCTGAGTTTCCCTGCCTGCAGAGCCTGCAAGCTCTCCCCAAACAAGCTGACGCAGAGGCAGGTGCAGATTGGGCTCAATTGTCAGCTCACGCCCTGAGCTGTTTCAACAATACTAAGGGTGGCTTACGAGCATCTGAGTCAGGTTTCACCTCTGAGTCACCTTCTGGAAAGCTTTTCTTACCACTGTGGAGAAATGGAGGTTGAGAGATTTCCCAAGTAAGTCACACTTGACTTTGCGACTACCCTCTCCTTTCCACTCACTCTTATTTACAAGTCAGGCATGCTTTTAGCACGGAAGTCAAGCCAGAGAAATTCAGATACAGATATTCTCGAGGCTGCTAAACAAAAGTTTAAACTTCTCAAGTATCAACTAATGGGTCTTAAACATATTTTTTGGTCTATCGTGCAGTGTTTTATTAACTACAGCAAACTGCTATATTTGTTATTAGTTGTTTAGTTCTGCTGGAAAGATGCATATATTGCCATAAGTATGATGCAGTTAAAAAAAGGCCATCTTCTCATACATATTCTCTTCATTACAGAAAATTAAATAACAAGACAACATCAAGTCAAGAGCAGAAAGGGATTAGGATACAATTGCAATCAAATCTTCAGCATGCACTTCACTAACTCTTTTATTTTCACTTTGTAAGCACAGAGTGTGTATTACACGACGTGAAAATGTCATCAATCTACAGTTTACATTCTTTCTAACCTGAATGGCTAATAAGTTTAACACATTCATTTTTCAGTACAAATTAAGCCTGTCAGAATGATTCACATTTCTATATAAACGAGGATCTAAACATATTTAAGGGGAAATTTAGCTGTCAAAGTCAGTTAGTTCATTGAAGTAAGAGGAATTCCATACTTCTTTGTAACCTTTCAGAAAACACGGTATTTGGCAGATGCAGACCCATACAAGATAAGTGGTTTTCAAACTTGTTTGTGTATGTATATGTGTGCGAAAGAGAGCAATTACAGACTCTGGAGAGCAATTCTGGAGAAGTTGAAGTCATACTTCTTTGTCCTTTATCACTAGCTAGAGCCTTTCTGTAAGTTGAGTTAATGAGGTCTGAGGCAGGTTTTGCATGTCCATTTCCCTCCCTCAATTATATGACTTGATACACTGAAAGAAATCACTCTCCCTACAAATGTCGCTGTGCTGGTATGCTCAGTTATAACATTATTGCTTGTTGCACTTCAAGATCATCTTTCATCTCTACTTTCTGAAATGTCTTAGATAAATATTGGTGTTCAGAAGGATCTTTTCCTGCAAAAAGATCTAGCAAAGCAAAAAATCTTGTAAGCTAAACATGGCTGAAAGCCAAACAATTCTACTTTATAATTGTTCCAATGAAAAGGGAAAAACATTAGACCAATGTGGAAGTTCTCCATCAATTTCATTGGTCAGCTAGCTAAGAACCTGATTTTCTATTCGGGTATTGTTTCAGTGTAAATATTATGAGCAGCTCCTAACAAGTCCACTCCTCTTGCTGGTGGTGAAAGGAGTCCTTAGAAAGGTGAGATGGTGTGCAAAGAATGCAGAGCAAGCTAGTTATTTTTCCTGACATTAGTATAACCCATATCCCATAAAGAGACATGGGGACACTTCCCATGACTCTGAGCTCACTGTTACGCATTCTGTCCCTTGTTTCCTTGTTCAGACCTAGAGGTCAGCACACTGGATGAATTGTTGGCCAAAAGTGCACCAGTAAATGCCAGTATGACTGTCTCCAAAGCAGAGGCCCATGCTAGACTAAAATTCAGTTTGTACTCCCATCAGAAAGTGAGATTTCATCATTTGTTCCTCATTTCAACAATAAATACAGAAGACCTGAAAAAGCCTTGGGCCAAAAAAAAAAAAATAATAAAGAAACAAGAGGAATTCTTAAGTCTGGAACACTGTGGTAAAAGCACTCAGCTGTGAGGAGGAGAATGTTGGTTTAGGAAAGATGATTTATTATTGAAGAAAGGGGACAAATACTTTTACTGATTTACAACGGGCAAGAGTATGTTGCTTCATTCAGGAGGGGTTGACAAGGGAGAGTCTTAGTCTTCTTCCTCCAAACTCTGCTCCTGGACTAAAGCCCACATAAAGCCTGCATCTCTGAACTGAGGTTATTAAAAAAAAATCCTGAGAAATACAGGCAGTCTGAAGTACCTAGGAAGTCTGGTCTGCTTTCTAAAGACAGACTACCCTCACCTCCAGGCTATATACATAAGCTTTTTCAATTTACTGCCCTTATGAAGCCTATGCATTCCCTTAGGCAAGCTGGGTCAAACAAAAGCTGCTGGAGTCTTTCCCTAGATGCTCAGAAAACTTAACCAGTGAAGACACAGTTCTTGCTATGGGCCTTCTGATTTGCATTCTTGGCCTGTAAACACCAATATGTCATTTGAGACCTTCTTCAGCAGCTTGTAATCTTTTGTGGATTTCAGCCTTTATTTAGCCCTTAATGCAAGGTGTCCCAGCATGCAGCTAGAGCTTCAGGAGAATGGCAATCTTTGTCTTTTCCTTCTTGTTAGTGTCTCTGTCAAAGAAGAGAATATTTTCAACAAAAAATTCTGTCACTTGAGGACCACTTGTGAAGATCACCATTTAATCCCATACAGCATTAAAGTTAGATGAAAGTTAATGGTGAGGTCAATTACCTAAGTTTCTAATGATCAAAGGAAGTTTTAAAGTGCCACTGTCCACTTCATCTGTGGGCAGGTAATGCTGAATTCACCTGCTACTGGAGTTCTTACATTTTTAATGGCACATTCGAACTCTCTACTCCCATTCAGAAGATGCAAAATTAGATGATGCTCTGAGATGGGTGGGCACAGCACCCTTTTACAGGAATAATTTTCAGTTAAAATTGGAGGACTCTTTCAAACCCACTTTTCTTTAAACTATTTCTTCTGAGTGTTAATAAGACAGTACAGCATGAACAAAAGGACATCAAAGATTGCCAGTACCTAATCAAAAGAAGAATTGCTTTTCCAAAAGATTCTATTTTGTTCTTTTTTTAGGGGAAGTGAAAGGAAGCAGCATCAATTGAACTGTCTCAGGTCAGGCCAGTCACCATGGCAACAATTTTTTCTGGTATTAGAAAGTATCACCTGGGAAGTGTGGTTAGCATAATAGCATCATGGATCATTTTCATATATTCACTTTAGACTGAGGCTTAAAGGAACTATGTCCTTCTGAAAAAGACTGCAATATAATGCACAACATAGAGATCATGGGCTTGAAAAAAAGTGCATATCAAAGAAACAAGGCAATCTCAGCCAAATATAGGCCTTGAACATTTATGGCTGGAAGAAAGCCAAAATTAGCTACCTAAAACCTGTCCTAGACCCTTTTTTCCCCATTGACTATAATCTAACAGTATTTTTTCTGCTTTTCAACTATAATTAGATGCATGGATGCAGAATATTTCTGAGCCACAGAATATTAGCTTGAATAGTGACTATATTGAATTGTTTCATTTCTTGTCACATTAGATTGAGCTGTATTTAAAATATGCTGGGTTTGCTTTTAACAGTAAGGATAAATATGTAATTTGACTACACTTGGGGATTTTCAGTCTTTAATCCTTTTTACTTTTTTCCTTTCTGCAGGTAGGTACGTAGCTTCTAAAAGTGCTTGAAGAGAGCTGCTTAACAATATGGTGGATTCTTCAGTCTTTCAGAGAATTTGTTCTGATTATAAGTGCTAGATTCAGTGCAGATATTACAGTTCACACCTGATGTGTCAAGGCAGAAAATCAGACACACCTATAAACTGCAATAAAAGTGTTGAGGATTCTTCCCTTTCAGCTAAACAAGCTAAATTCATGATCAGAACAAATTCACCAGCTACGTTAACTTCACCAATTCAATCTAAATATTATACTTCAGATGAAATCAATTTACCACAAATACAAAAATACATATCTTATACATTTTTATACACAGAAGAAAACTTTTTCCCGAATATCATATTGTGAGAAATATAATATTCTGATTTCTCCATAATCCATGCAAGCCCTGAGCTGCCAAGTGAAACTTCTCAATATTTACAAGCTGGCAAAATGAGCTCAGGATACAACCCAGGATATCGCATAATGCAATGTTCACCCACACAGCTGTCTGGCGAGGTTTCTTATGGACCAGGGAAGAACCATTTGGTCTATGCAAGAATCACTGAGTGAAGCTCCTCTGTTCTTCATGATAATCAGAGTGCTCCTTTTTGGACTTGAAATCTATGAGTCTATTAAATGAAAACAAATGCTACGATGACTCAAGCTGGTTTTCTTCTAACTCACAGGACTAGTTGTAAAAAATAGACCTTTCAAGACAGGCTATTTTGATTGTTGTTTGATGCAGCCACTGCCAAAGTGGTTAAAGGAACAAGAGATGCCAACCTTTCAGCTTCATTTTTTGTATTGGTTACATGCTGTAACTGAAATCCTGAAACCCTTACTCAGTTCTAGATTAGCTGAAGCTCAAATCAAGTAAGACCTTTGGAAGGTCTGAGTAAGTAATTTCAGGGACTAGATGCAGTAAATGCTGTTAGGCTGGTACCATGCAGCTGTAGTGGAGATACATGTCTGTGAGCTGTAGCCTGCAACAGTAGGAAGCTGAGTAATAACTAAGGGCATATGCCACACATGTGGGCAGAATTTACCTCCTAAAATAGAAACTCTGTTGCATCATTGTTGTGCAGGGGACGGAATTATTATAATTGTGTAAGTGTAAACAGGATATGTATTTAAATATATGTATTTAAAAAAATGTAAAAATACCAATTTTTTCCTGGAACCTGTGCTCGTTATGTATTTGGCATGTCTATAAGCCATGTCCAATGCTTGCTGTAAAACATGAGACTCATCTATGGGAACACAGAGAACACAAAAATAGAGATGCTTCCATCGCACAGTAAAAATATGACATCTTAACAATCTTACCCAATGATTAAGCTATCCTGAAAATAACTATTTTCAGTCATATTAGTTGCTCCGTGTAACATCTCAACTTCCTTCTGCAAATAAAGTAATAAGAACTGTTAAATCTATCTGAGGTATTGTATAATTTGCCAACAGTTCAAATCAAACAAAATGTACAAGCTGCAAGATATACACATTTTTGTTACAAAATGTGAGCTTCATTATCACATAAAGAGTTGAAAAATGGGATTTATGAAGCAGAAGTTTTGCTGTATGTAATGCAGGTTGTTTATTGTGCTTGATACAATGATCTGAGTAATGATCTTTGCACTGAGGATAATCTTTTCAAAGAAATTTTCAGAGCTCATTTTTCAGGCAAGATATAAAGTGAAAATACATTCTTCCTCCTTTTTTCCCCGCTCATATTTATAGGTCTGCCAGCCTGCACTATTTTGAATCACTATAATGGAGTAAGATACTAGAAACTTTCAGTTATTATGAGAAAAAGTAGAAAAAAGCAGTCATAAAGTCATTCGAATATGGAAAAAAATATGCATTATTTCACATTTAAATATATTACAGTTAACTTTTGCTGCCATTCTTCAGGCATGTGCATTCCCAAACATGCTGGTAGAATATGACCTGACAATTCATTTGGGTGAGTTTGAAATGACAACATCTCCTGTGATTATCAAAACTAGGAATGATTGGCGCAGTCATTTCTTACCAGATTAAATAAAAGCTTCTAATGACTACCATCTAAATGGACATACTAGAGAATTTTATCATTTGCATTGAAGGGAGTTCATGTATTGCATCATATGATCTGTGAAAAAAATACAGTATTTTCATGCACAAATGTAGCTGTCTCACTACAATCTTTAGGATTGTCTGAGACATCCACATTGGGCTGGCAGAGATGATCTGCCTCTTCTGAAAATACAGCTGGAGGCCAGCCGGGTTAATCTAGAGCATCTCCCATGGCATCAGTCATCAAAGTTTAGTCAGCTGAATTGAGCCTGAGGCATCCAACACTGCATTGTATTAGCAGAGATTTATTCAATACAGTCACCAAAGAAAGTCTGGAGTGGGACTCGTGTTATTATAGACAGTGGCTAAGCAGCCAAATGAATTCTGGGTTTCAGCAACTGCATTAATTACATCTCCATTGACTATAACAGGAGCTTAGATACCTAGTTCATGTGTAGATGGGTATACATGGAGTCTTAATCTCAAATGGATTCCCAATTGCAGAGCTCAATACAGCTGCTCAAAACATTTAATGTAGTTTCAGATGCCCAGGGTATCACTCATGGCATCTGATTTTTTTCAATAAAGTCAAAGGTCTACTGTATGTCCTGCATTACATCTGCCATTGTGGGGATGTTTCAGACATATTTAGGCATATCAGCTGGCACTAAGAACATAAATTCAGGCAACAGACATAAGTCCATAATGCCTTCCCTTCCATCCATAACACTTTCAGCAACTGATGATGCACTGTATATTGCAAATACAATATGCTTAGTACTAAAAAGGACTAAGCATGCAGAAATAGGCAATTAATTAACCAACTGCTCATCCAGGTTGGCTGTTCGGAAAAACTCACTAGAGCCTTTAACCAATGGCAGCCACCCTTCTTTTTGCCTCATCATCCATCTCCACACTCATTTAGTGGTATTTTAAATCTTTCTTGCCCATGACTGCATTGACAAAATAGATTATCAAGGGCAACCAACCTCAGACTGCCCAGAAGAGGGTCAAATTAATAAGTGGGAGAGGGTGCTCCAAAATTGTCAAGGGCAATCAGAATTAATGCTTGAGAGGAAATAAACCCAAGCAGATAAAACCCAAGAAAATGGGACTTCCCTGAGGGATGACGAAAACACTTTGGAATAATGGCCCAATTATTTAATTCTGAATTTCAGTGAAAATCCTATAAAAGAACATAAAACACCCCTATTAGCACTAAATGAGCTCATCTTGATTAACGTTATTAAAACAATTGCCAAAGGGTTTAGTAATGATTAAGTCTTTTATCTCGGGTGATAAATTCTTCACATTCTAGCCATATTAGGATAAAGCATAAAAATAAAAGTTTATTTTAATTTTTCTAATTTATTATCTTCTTCATCCCTCAATCAGACCCAGCAACACATGCACATTTCCACCTTAATCTTAGTAAGTGTTGCATAGAAAAAAAAACATGCAATAATTTTCCCACTGTTTCAGCTGGGGTTTTAGGTGTTTCAACCTCTTCTTCCCACTAAGTTTGTGCACTATTTAAGGCATCAAATTAGAATATTAATCTCTCTAACAACTCTTTAACAGTTAAAGGTGTTGGATGGGCTCAGCCACTGTGTCTGACCCACTGTCTGACTGCATGTGTGTCTCTTTGCACTGATCTATCTTCAACATCTTCATCAAATGCCTACATCTAGGTGGATGAATCCCAGTCTTCAAACCCTGCATAGGCATTCAATTAGAGTAAGAATCAAAATGCAGCTGAAGCAATTTAAAAGACCCCTGTTGACTTCAGTGCTGACTGTACCGGCAATTGAGAAGCGTGCTTGACAGTTTCCACATCCATTGCATGGTGTCCTGGTTTCTCCCTCCCAGAGTCCTCAGAACTATGGGTTTTGTTTGTGACATACACATCAAGGAGCCAGGACACAGTAGATCTACACCACCCAAGAATAAGCCATCTCAGTGTGTGGAGAAGGTTTGTCCTTGCCCACCTCTATCCACAGAATGCCAAGGACACAGCCATGGTGCTGCCTTCCTCTGCCAGTGCCAGTTATGGGCCATGGCAGAGAAAGCCATGCTATAGTTCTAAGGTAAATCTGCTGCCACTGTGGATCATAAAAACAATGCTGTTTACAGGATATGAGATCTCACTCTCAAATAGTTCTAAGCGCTCAGAACCTTTGTATATAAGTGCTATTTGAGGAGGACGAAATGTGTAGGAAGCATTTATTTGCATGGGTCAAACCTCAGAGTAAGAAAGAGAAAAGTGTCTGAACTTCAGCAGGCAACTAAAACCAGATAGCACATTACCATCTTAGAACTCCAGAAGTTATAATTTTTTTCCCTCATATGTGTATGTGCATGTGCTAAAACCCTCCCTTCCATCCCAAGAAACGTGCCTTGGTGTCACCCTACTGATAATGGGTGAAAGTTCTGCTGTTCTTCAGGTTCAAATGGTGTATTGTGCACTCTGAATTCCTTGAGAAGATCCTTACTTACTTTTCTGAAGCTCCTTTGACATGCCAGCAGGCATTTTAATTCTGTTAGGGCTGAGAGCAAACTGTGACTCATGAGTACTCAAGCTGTGTTCAACTGGCAATGATAGGAGGCTGCTTTTCCTTATCTTCTCTGTTGCAGGCTCTTCTGGCTGCATCAGGGCACACTGAGGTTTGCCCTTGGACAGTCATAAAAGGGAGATTTACGAGGCTTTCTTCTCCCATGCAGTCAGATTAGCTGTACTCCTTATCACTGAGATACTATACAAATATCTCTGTGGAAGCCCTTGGAGACAGGTGCAGATGGCACTATTGCCCTTCTTACTGTTCTCTGTGTACATGGCATTTCCTCCTCAGAGGCACTGGGAGTATGGTGCCTATGTAGCAAGGAGATCTGAGGATCTCCTATTCTCAGTCAGACACAACAGAGAGAGCTGAAGGCAACCTGTGAAAAGCAGACACAGTGGAGTTATAGCCACCAGCTGCAAATCCAGCATCCCACATGAGCACATACAACCTCTGGTGAAGTCTACATGGCCACAGCTGTGCTGTTCTCACTGGTTATGGCACATCTACATGGACCTCTGTCACACTCACTGTGACCTAACTTCACACCCCACAGTGCCTCTAGCTCTTCATTCAAGGCTCTGTGGACATCAGTACTTCCTTGTGTTTTTCCCAGGGCAACTCACCATGGATGGAGATAGCAATATATAGGATAAGGGTCATGCTAGCAACTCCCTTTATTGACACTAAGAAATGCTGCAGTGGAAAGAAAAAGGTGGCTTATAAGGTCTCTTGGTCAACCTGCCTCCCCATAGTGTTATCAAGTTCTCAGGGATGCTGATAAAGAGCTTACTTGATCTGAAGTGACCTCTGCTCAAAGGTTTCTGATGCTATCTGTGTGCCTGTATATGGAACAGCTCTTGGTCTGTACAAAGGGAAGTGTTGAAGAAACCTGAGCCTGTAAATGCAGACTGGAAAATAACGCCAAGGGATTTCATGAAATAGAAATAAACCCAAACAAGTTTTAATTACTTTCTCAAAATAGAGTTAAACTTTTTTAAAAAGTTACTCATGAGTTGTGCAAAACCTCTGGTTTTCCACTTCCTGACATTTCTTCAACAACTTGAAAGATCTGATGAATTCTCTGGAAATGCATAAAGCGTGGAATAAAGTGTTTTTCAGATCTTTTTCTTTCATCCCACATTTTGCAATATGTAGCCATTATTGCAGAGCAGTTTGCAATGTGCTTGTCTTCACCAAAGCTTCTGCAAAACGTCCTTATTTGTTGTTGGTGAAAAAACCCTTGATGTTTCAGTATTCTCCATACGTGCCAATGAACTGGCAGCAATGTGCGCTCTCTTGCAGCTTTCTGGAAAATATGTCCTACTCTAGTTCACAAACTTTGACTCCTATGGACTCATCTGGCCTCTGAATTTATTTCTGCCTGGCTCTAGTCTCCTACTGAACTCTACTTTTCTCTTTCTCACACAGCATTTGCTTTCTGTCTTGCTCCTCTCTCCCTGTCCAGTTTCTTCTGGATGTTTTTCTTCTGTCCAAAATGAAGATTCCCAGTCCTGAATGTGAGCCCTGTACAGCCCTCAGGAGTCTGTCCAGCCACATCCATAATAGCAGGTTAAGTAGAGCCAGGGCACAAGCACGGACTCCCATCATCTCAACCGGAGAATGTTTGCAGCAGTACCAGGAGCAGTTCTGACATGGACCCTCAGGCCTCCTCCAAAGAGTTTCTTTACACATCTAGGGATGTTGCACAGCACAGGGGCTGGACTGGACCAGGGATTATTCACCAGGCAGGCTAGATGCAGCCATCCTGTTCTGAAGGCAATGACACTTTAACAGTACTGATGCTGCCAGATACATTCAGGGACAGAGAATGAGACCTCAGCTCCTTTGCCCTGCTGCATGTGTGCAAACCAAAACAGGCATACTGAAGGCTGCTTACCTGTCCTAGCTATTGAATGTGTCTCCATCCTTTAGAAGGACATGTGCCCGCTTGTGAACATGCCCATAAATACTGTTTGCAAACATTTGGGTTTTCCTGAACACTATTCCCCATCCAGATACTCCCCATACCAACAAAGTACCCTTCAGTGAGGATAGCTGGATTGTGCCAGGTGGCTACTGGCACTCAGGTGTTGGTAAATTCCCACTGAGAAGCAATGCTGATTTTTGATGTAGGTGATTTTCCCCAGTTAAAACTAGCAGGTCTGTGCTTTCTGTACAGCATTAGGGAGCATGAAAAAATAGAAGTCTCACTCAATTGCACAAGCTTCGTGAATAATTAGTAACTCAGATAGGAAAGAAATCATGAACCAAATCATAGGAAATGGCAGCAGAGCTGCAAAGATGACATCATAGTTTATTGGAATTATTTAAACATCTTAGACATATGTGCAAAGCTCAGTGGAGAACTCTATTGCTACATGCCAGTGAAAAGCAGCTTTTTATTCAGTATCAAGTCACATATCCTTCTGACTTCACATTGGAGTGCTTTACTCATCTTTTTATACACGGCAGCTAAATAAAGCCTCTGTTACAATTAGCTGCTCTGAAACAACCTTGGGTATCACATGATGATGCATATGCCTTAGCTGATGTGCATCCGGAGAGAAAGCTAACCAGAACCACAGAATATTTCAGACCTCGGGGGGAGGGAAGTGAGCAACTCTGCTGTGGAAAGTAGCTGGATGTTATCCAGCTACTCCAGGCCAGTTAGTCATGAATATCCTGCTTTGGCCACAATGGGGTTGTGGAGGAAGCAGGCTCACAACAATTGGGAAAGGTTTGTAACCACAGGAGTCAAATGAATGAAGCCAAGAGGCTGCCAAGTGATGCAATTCATGGGGAAGAAAAAAAAATAAAAAGAAGAGGGGGGGGGAAAAACCCTCCTCAGCTCCTACACAGGAGCATTCATCATTCCCTGTGACCTTCCAGGAATGTGCTGACAGACACAAAGCGTTTTGTGTGACATTGTGCCAGTGAACTGGAATGACTGCTGCTCGCAGCATTGTTTCCTAACAGCAGGGCACCATCTCCTGGAGGCTGCAAAGTCCGGCCCGACGCTCCCGGAGCTGCGCGGGGCAGCCTGGAGGGGGGAACCAGGCACCAGCCCTTTGAAAGAAATTTAGGATACCCCAAAAAATAATTCAGTGTTCAGACCTCATATTAAAACCAGCCGCTGTCTCAATTAGGCTCAGGCGCCTGAGAGCCCAAGAGGGGAATCGGAAGGGAGGGAGCGGTTCTGCGCTGGGACAGGATGGAGCTGGGGAAGACCTCTCAAGAATGTGGCATCCGCAGGGGTGGCCCACAGGTATGATGAGCAGAGAGTTGTACTGCTCATCAGCACCACACAGACAGAGGAAATAAAGAGTGTCTTACAAAGGAGCAAAGTACATTTCTTACCTTCATGGGCCTTTTCCTACAGGGAGGAAGATACATCTGTGTGTTTTTTGTCTTAAAGGGAGATCGATTTGATCCTCCACCTTCAAGTTCGCTGCCTTTGCTGCTGCTATGGTACTTGCATTGCTGGCAGCAGTAAACCAGTGTCTCCTGAAGCCACCAGAACCCAATACCAATTACTTCCTCCTACAGAATTTCAGAGTGAAATTCACTTTCGGTTTAGGTTCATTTTATGAAGGGAAAGAAAAATGAGGCATAAATATGGGACACATGCATGTGTGCTGACTCTTATTGAAATTTACCAGAGAAATTAGAGGCATTAAGACACCACTTCTCATTGATGTCTCCATTAGGTCCCTTAGGCTGTCTTGGCTATACCATGCTTCATTTCTGCTTCCAGAGCTATGCAGTGCTGTGTCCCCACCACTGTGGCATCAACAAAGAAAAACCCCAGTCCCCACAAGCCTAAAGGCATGTCCTGCTCCCTGCTCATGAACACCTGTCAGGAAAGGGGGAAACCCAGACTTTCGGCATCCAACAGGGCTGCAGGGTGGAAGGAGTAGTGCAGTGGCACATGGCATTAGGCTGCCCTTAGCACCATGGAGTCTGCCTTGCTGAGGTCTTCGGCTGCCAGGCTGGCAATTCAGAGGATAAAGGACAGCGGAAAATTCTCTCTTGCTGCAGCTACGAGTGGTGCAGCCCTAACTGCTCAATGGGTATGGCTGCTCTCAGCCAGCCCTTGTGCCTGAGAAGACCTGGGGCTCAGCAGCCTCACAATCAAGAGGAGAGGAGCCTGCCCAACAGAGGAACAGATGTGACTAGAGAGATCCTGGAGATCCTGGCCACAGCTGGGGTTGCACACTGGGGGATTCCCATGCGTCTTGATGGATTTCAATATGGCAGAATAGAATAGGCTCATCTGAACAAGAAGAAATAAAATAAAGTTACAATAAAATGTACAGGGAGTTGCTCCTCTACTGCGTCCTTCACAGAGACAGTGGGTCACCTGGCCAGAGCCACAAAGATGACACAGCAGGGGATAGGAAGACACAGACAGGGAAGGTAACCAGTACAGGAACGAGTGTAGGATTTCAGCCCAGGCTCAGAGAGGTAGTATGTGGGGAAACAGTTGGAGGAAATAATAGATGCTACAACCCTCTAATAAAAAGAGAGTAGCAGATGCCAAGACAAACTTACTCTTCTGTCCTCGCCTGGAGCTAAATTTTCAGGACCACCTGGGTGATGAAGCAGTCAGTCAGGTAGAGATGTAGGATTCACAGCACCTCTGTGTAGCACTCTGTAAAACTGGGCGCTCAGTGGTGCCCAGCGTGCTTTAAAGAATCTGGGTTTCTCACTTCAAAACCAAACACACTGCTTCATTTCTCACACTCCAGCTGCAGCCCTCAGTTTCCCACCGCTGTCGCTGGCTGCGTCACAAGGCTGTTCCCATGCCCCTCACTAACTTGCTTCTTGGCATACACTTCTGGGAACAGCCATCTGTGTGCCCTATGTATCTGGGAGTATGTGATCCTGGGCAAGTGACTTATACCCTGTACGGTGTGGATCAGACTTGCTGGGAACAGTTCCCAGGGACTTCCTCAGTAATTGCCTAGTGGTCTCTTACAGTGTTTATTGGAAAATGGGGAGACAATCAAAGCAAACCTGTAGCAAAGCATAAAAAGATCAGATCTAATCCAAGCTGCGGGTAACAGCCTGGCTAGACAGACTAAAAGCTTCCAGTTACAATTCATTTAAGAGACTAACTTCCTCCTATTCTGTGCCTGATGCAATAGCTGACTTTTATGAGATAATCAGCCAGAGCTCTCCAGCTATCTGAGGGAAGGCTTCACCTCCCAGCGAGCAATGAAATACTAAGCCCACCTGGTGTCAAATGGCATCATTTAACTGATGGTAGTTTGCACCAGGTGCTATCAAATACCTGACTCAGTATCTGCAAAGGCAATGTTAGTGAAAGGTAATACATGTCCACTAAGTAACCGGGTGTTGTGGCAGCACAGCACAGCACCAGAAAGTCTATGAAATAAAGAGTACTGTCAGTCTGCTTGAGACTTCTATCCCTAGGTGTTCCAAGCCTTTTGTGCTTGCTACTACCTGTGAATCATTCCTCCCTATATACGGACAACAGAGCTGTGCCCACCGCTGCAAAACATAGACGGTGCTCCCACAATCACTGCATTGATTTGTGCTGAAGGTCTAGAAAACTGACACAATGCTCTTTAAAAACAAGGTTATGGTTATTACTATTTATCAGAAAAGCAGGGATACCACACTGTAGTAAAGAAATGAACACAATGTTTCTTTATCATAAAATCAAAGCATATTGCACTCAATAATTGCCAATTTCTTTTTTCTAATTCCACATATATTAGGACATGGAAAATTGGGTACGGGGAGGCTTTTAAGGAGGAAATTGCATCTTAAATTTTTAAATATATTTCCACAGCTTCCAAGCTTTTCAAGAGTTCCTGATGAATTAGAGGATCTTAGATCTGAGAGCTGAATTTAAACAACCATAAAAGGACTTAAATTTCAGATGATGGGTGCTCAGCCATTCTGAAATTCAGGCGTTATTGCAATGTTTCCAGTTAGGCACCCAAAGTCATTAGTCACTTCTGAAAACCTTGGCATTGAGTAAAAGAGAAAATCTCCAACTGAGTTAACATCCTTCATGCACAGTCTCGTAAAACAAAGACTAGAAAAAAATGTCCTAAAGCCTATGAGTGACTCAATCTCGTTCACTGTGACTGTGGTAAGCTGTAAATTATTTTTATTTAATAATAGCTAATACCTGGCTTTTATACAGCTTTTTTTTTTTTATCAGTGGGCTATAAATGTATTATAATCTTTAAATGAGCATCGTGGAGCCATTAGCACAAGAATTTAGTCAGTGTAGACAGACCATCATAGCAAAAGAATCCGGCTAAACAAAATATACACCAAAGTATTTGCTGCTTAGAAGACAATGGGAAATTTTAAGCGGGCAAGAATTCTGATGCCTTTCTCACATATTATTCTTGAGAATGCATTTCTCAATCAGATCAAAGACAGTTGTGATCTTATTTCTTTCTCTGGTTTCTTTTGGATCCTCCTCCACCAAGTCAAAGGGAAGGAGGCTGTATTGCAGATCCCAGCATCAGGTTTTCTATGCTGCTCTGCAGAGCAAAAAGGCAGGTGTAGTGGTTGCACAGTGTCACGCAGGACCACTTGCAAAGTGGTTTGTATAGGTGTTTACACAGGACTATACCTGAAACAACCTCATGGCCCATAAGCCACAGGAATTGACTCAACAGCCAAGGGGCCAAAATCATCCTCAGCACCACCACTGTCAGCCTGGGACACTTAAATACTCTGGGGTACTTACTGAGGCACCAGCAGTTTGGCTGCTGGAGCAGACTCAGGGCATGCCAGCATCGTCTTCCTGCTGGCCAGGCTTGTTTTACCACAGAGCAACCTGTTGCCAGATGAGCTATCACATGCCTGCATGGATCTGATCAAGCAGAGGACCCATTTGGCAGATGGGTCTGACTTTTTCATATTCGACAGTTTCAATTAGCACATCCAGCTCGCACCAGCACTGGGCCGAAGCAATGGTGTTTGCCCAAGCAGGACCACATTTCATCCAGCGCAGCGGACCCGTGCCAGGTGCATCACCTTGCAGCTTAGATAAGTCCCGGACTGAGCTTAAGCTGTGCTGAGCAATACTTCTCTGACCACATTTTTGCTGCCTGGGGCCAAGTTCCCTAAATGCTCTTACATGGGGTTGAAAGTATGTGCAAAGCCAGGCTTGAGCTGGAAATGGAACCAGTCAACTGGCTCATATATGAGGCCCTTATAAAGGTCACTTTATAAATATTTTGTAAGTGATGTCACACAGCTTTTCTGCGCAAGTCCATTGCATCATTACTCCTAGCTATAAAAGGTTGCTGGACTGGGCAGGCTGAGGGTTGATTTAGGTAGGACTGCTCCAGGAGTTTTCAAGACGTTAATAAATAAAGTGAGTTCTTGTGAAACCTTTGCAGACAGCCTTGGTGCCACCAGCAGCTATCATTTTGCTCCTGCCCCAACCCTACTACAGCCTAGCCCCCCAGCAGCAGAGAAGCAGATAAGCACACAGGCAGGATCAGGCCTCATGCAACCCCATCTCATAATCGTCTGAAATAGAAACAGACCCTGAGACTACCACACAAAACAGGCAGATCTTAAGGAAGGTAAGAATAAATCATTTAGGAAAAGAGCACAGTTTGAAATGCAAGTACACATCTTCAGGAAAGGAGAGAGGAATGGATGCAAAATAAAAGAGAAATATGTAATAGGGAATAATCCGTCCAAAACACCAAAGTGAATGTGCTGGATAGATGCAGTCAACACAGTTTTCTGGATACTTTCTTCCTAACCCAATCTTAGAATTCTGTGGCTGTGTTTTAGCTTTATATATTCATTTAGCAGTCAAACGAGTCTCTGTCTCATTTTTACCTAGTTTTAGAAGATGGAGTTTCATTTGCTTTGCAAATAAGATTTTCTTTTAATGTAAAATGGTTCCAGATAAAAAAAAAAACAAGCCCACACCTGACAAATTGTCACATAAAATCTTTAAAATGCATTTTAAGGAGTTAATGACTACAATACATTTGTATAGCTCATCATTAAAACACTTTTTAATCCCTAAGTGCAAAACATGAAATAGTCACATACAACAAAATATTTCTCAAAAAAAGGAACATAAAAATTATTATCCTACTCCTGAAAATAGGCAATGGCTTTATTTGGCTATGTGCTTATACTTCTTGAATTTATGAAGTGTTTGCTTACCACTATGGAAGGCCATGCATGTGGTTATCACTAATACATACCTATCAGTTTCACAGGTAAATCAGCAGGTACCTACTTGGACCACACAGCTGAAATCTTCCATTTTTATTTTTTTTCTAATTAAGAACTGCAATCAGAACATTATTTTCAGGAATGGTTGATGCTGTTACCTGCAGCATTCCCTGATGGACGCTCTCTCGCAAAACTCAATGTTTAGAATTCACATTAGCCAAAACTCCACTTCTGTGCTTGTTACAGGTACATTTTTGAAATGTTATCCCCAAGTCAACACTCATCTCACTGCATTTTAATGAACTGTGTGAGCTCTTCTGATATGCATAATAACCCATGTTTTCAAATCCAGCCAGAGCTAACATCATATTATCCCCTTTCACAAGGGTACCTGGACAGCAGTGACCTAGTCACCTCACCATTGCCATTATTCAGTGGATGTCGTAAGTACTCAGAGTTTCTGAAAGCCAGCCTGTATTTCACAGGTAGCTAAAAATACATAGGCACAAGCTTGCTTATGAGCTGGAGCCCTTTAGCCTCCCCACCCTGCCCACACGCCAGTGCCCCCGGCTATTCAATTTTCTTCCCTGCAGTAGGGCTTTGGAAGTGCTCTGATACAGAACTGCATCGCTGTCACTTAGCAACCTTTGCTGTGTTCCCTAAATTCAGTGCTTTATTGGGGAATTCATGTAAGTTCGCAATTTCTAACAAAATCAAAGTCTTTTCCCCCTATCATGAGATAATTAAAGTGTAATAATTAAAGTTTAAAATAAACCTGAGAGCTGTTTCTCACTGATAGAAATAGAAACTCGGAAAAACTGATCTCAGATTCTGCTGCCAGTTACTGAGATTGCATTTGACTATTTTTTATCTTCCTGCTTGCTTGCTGTGAGAGGACATTGCTGAGCTGGGGGTCTTGTCTTGGAAATCACCTATTACCAGAGCCTTCATCAAGTCTTAGCTGCACTTATAGTTTAGTATGATAAGAACAACTTTAGTGGGAGATGTGATTGCTTCCTGACATTTATAGCAGTGTAACTTTTACATTGGACTAATTTCAGCATTATGGTTCATTTCTGTTTTTAATGCAAACAATAATTGTCATGTATACATGAGAAAATTTGAAGCAGCATAAGTTGCTTATGAGGGGTTTGCTCAGATTTAACCATACACACATGGGTGATGCAGCAATATTTTTTACACCAAGCCAGGGACTATTAAAAAATATGGCCCAGCAGCGCTGAATGGTTGAAAATGGCTGTAAATGCCTGCTCCTCTCCAGAGCAGACTGTGGGTGATGGCTATGCTTCTGCACCTCTTGATTGTCTCCACCAGCAACCAGTCCACCCTTGGCTGCCTCTCCCTTGGCTGATGGAGGCAGCTCAGGGTGGGGAGGGAAACTGAGGCAAGGCTACATGTGACTAGAGGCACCTTGTAATACGCATCAGGCAGTAGGAAGGCCTCAAGAGGACTGTGTATGTGTACAAAGCAGGATGTTGGTGCTCAGGTACATCAACAAGGGTCAGGATGCAGCTAGGACTAAAAGCCAAAAGCTGGCTAAGCTGGCTCTGTGGGTACAAACCCTGCTAAGCCCACCCCATAGGAAGTGTCCCTATCCCTGGCTGAGAACATCCCCCCGAGCAGCCCTGGGAGGTACGAACAGGAGGCAGAGGTGTGTCAGGATCTGTGAGTGGTATCTTTCCCACAAGAGAGCACTAAAAAGGGAAAGGAGAAGCGGGCTCCTTCATGGCTGAGATTCGCTCCGCAAGGCTGCTCCTTGCCTGCCGCCCTCCTCCTATGTTGCAACACAGGAAATTTGCTTCTGCTAACACCTGGTGTTGTTTCAAACAGCCAGATGGTCCTAACCTCAGTCTCCAGTAATTGATGGCCTACTTGTCTAACCCTGTAACTATCTCTCACTTTAGACACAGATGCTGCATCTCTCTAAATACCGCTCCACATTAAAACATCCTATCTTCCTGTTTCACATATCAATCAAGGCAGCAACTCTTACAGAAACCAGCTATGGCCTGTGTAAACCAGGAGACAGTGGGTGTAAGCAAGCAGAGATAAAATTATGCAGCTTAAATTACAAGCTGGATGCACGGATGAAGGATTTAGACTCGCATTGCAAAATTACCTGGGACATAACCAGCAAGCAAACAAACATTATGCAGTGACCCCAAGAGCAGTTTTCCTGTTTGGACTTAGCCCACAAAAACCAGGATGCCCTGGTATATACTACTCTCTTACAACAACTAACACCTATTTGGTGCCTCAGTTTCATATCACAGCATCTCATACCTGCTCACAGTCTCATCTTCAGGGCATGGCTGGCACAGAGAACTGCCATCATCCCCATTTTGTGCACAAAGAACAGAGGCACAAAGCATATTGAAGGATTCACCTCAACCAACACAAGATGCCTGCGGCAGGGCATGGGCTGGATCCTGTTCCTGACTTGGGGCCAGGTTTTTGCTTCCCAATCAGTCCTTCCATTTCAGGCAGATGGTTTTGATCCTGTGATTTCCTTACTTGTGGTACGTCACTGCTCACAGTCTCATCTGGATGTGGTTACAGCCATGCTCTCAAGTTCACTGATAGACAACAGGCATGTCACTTTAAAAGGTCTGCCCACAATTATATGACTATAAGAACAAAGAGGTCAGGCGTAGGATGAAGAGGACACAGTAAAACACAGGTTGCACTTTCATGGGACATGGACAAAAGCATAAGGTCCTGCTTCCCTCAGAGCCCATTTAACTCAGTAATGCAGAACAAACTATCCTGGGAGTACTTGAGGGTGTGGGATGAAGAATCAGGAGGAGCAAAGGAGGAGACAGGGAGCATGACCTTGTGCTTCAGGCAGTAACAAACCAGTTGAGATCAGCCACCCATGAAACCACAGCCTTGGTTTACAAGAATTTACTAGGCCCAAAGAAAATGGAAGCGATCCCACATCAGTGATATGTGCAGAGGAGCAGACCAGATAGAAGAAACAAGCCTTGAAGGGTGGTGCAACACTTGTGTGGGCTCCCACGTTGTGCAAGGAGTGCTTTAGAAGGTAACAGGGTGTGAATAGCTGAACTGCTCCCTAAATCACTGTGTTCTAATACAATCTGTTACCAACATAAACAGCTAACCCCCCCATAAAAACTACCCATCCCCATCACACTTTGAGAAATGAAGACATTTCTCATGTTCCTTCCATTCAAACAGCACATGGATCAGAAATTAAGTTCACAATGCAGGGCACTATATTTTCACATGATATCTGCATCCCTTCAGGAGAGTAAGCATGGCAATACTGAGTGCCTCTTTCTTTCATCTCAGTACTTTCCCAGTAAAGCTGCTTCAGTTTCTAAGCCTCACAATTTTCCCTTCCAATTGTTTCTGCCAGCTTAAACTTGGGAGCTGAGATGTGTAACTGGAAGGTCACCTTTTTAACATGATCTGCTGAATTCCAGCTTTCCCAATGTGTTTATTTTCTCTCAGGTATGATCTTCTGTGCATCCCCATTCCCACTTTGACTCTAAGAAGCCTGTGGTAGCAGAGCTTTTAGATTTTTCCAGCTTTTTTTTTTTTTCCCAGAACTGCAGGGAGCATCTCGGCCTCCCTAACATTCTTTAATATTGCATAGAGATGAAAGCAGCTCAGGATTAGACAGTGCCTCCTCTTGAGATCGAGGTGAACTACACAAGAACTGAAGAACCTTCTCAAGCACACAGGGAGATCCCAGCCCATTCCAAAACTTGTGAAAGGAGAGGCACCGATATCTTACCCAGCCAGATTGGACACATGCTGGGAAAGGAGCTATGGCCTGTTCCCAGGACCCAGAGCTGACTTTTCCCAGGTATAGCATGGACATGTCAGCAAACCAGCAGGGTGTAAACCCAGACTGTGGCACACAACCAGCTATCCGGTATGCTGCCTTCGTGGTCCTCAGTATGGTCCTGAGCCAGGCCAGCCAGTAGCCCCCAGGCAATGCCTGAGGGCAGTGTGAGGGTCAGCAGAGGCCAGTGATTATCCCAATGTGGCAGGCAGGCAGCTGGACACTGGCCAAAGTGTGCCAGTTGGCAAGGGGGCCATAGAACGGTTGGTTCCTGCCCTTCACTGGGCAGCGATTTATCTGTGCAGACATAGCCACTGAGCCTGAAATATAAATAGCTGTGTCTAGCAATAGGGAATGGAAACTGTCCTGGTCATTGGTTTTGATGTATTTATGGCTGCTTTTAACGTAAATCTCAGTTTTCAGTACTAACGGTCCAAGCTTACCCTAACCCTCTCCCGCCACCATATTTTTGGCAAAAGTCAGAAACAAATACACCCACACCTCGAACCCTTTTGCTTCCAGTATCCTAAACGGATGAAAGTGACCAGGAATTGAATGGAAATCTGCAGCACTCACTATTCACCCTTCAGGTCATAGTTGTAGCTGTGCGTACCTGAGCAGCAAACCAGATGCTAATAGAGCTGTTCCTGCATCAGTAAGATCAGAGAAAGGACTCCATGGTTTAATTTTTGGATATTTATTGGCTACAAATCAAAGGGCCAACACACATTGAGATGTCAGGGAAAATGTCTTATTTTTTGCCTGTGTTAACAGCAATGTTCTAAGATAAAGCTGTTATTCTAAAACATGACCTATTTTCACTTTGCACTAGTCTTTTTAACTGTCCTGAATAGAAGGATGTTTATACAATTCTGCAAGGAAACGTGAACTGTTCTACTCCATTTACATTTCTTTGTTCCAAAATGTATTGCTCTTGTTGAGATTCCAGGAGACAAGGAAAGCAGACACAGGGGTTACTTTCCAATGTGAAACTTAAAACCACAATCTCCCGCTCAGAAAACATAGAATGAGTCACAGGAAGGGGCCACTTGCTTGCAAAACTCATTAAAAGCAAGGCAAGGCAAAATGGATTTCCTGTATCAATAAATAGATTGCTGGCCGCAGGCAGGACACCTGACAGTGCTGGAGGCTAAAAACCAGTCCAAGGATAACCATTAGAAAAGCCAGATCAATTCTTCAGCTTGGAAACTCTATCTCCTTGGTACTCAGTTCTCTTGGCAATAGTTGGCTTACTCCAGCGAAGTGGCTCAGAATGCGCCTACATTTCAGTGCAGGGAGGGGTGATTTAAGCACATGCTTAAATAGGCTGATAAATTATGTCTATATTTACTTTCCAAAGCAAGCTTTATTGAAACGATGGTACTATAGAGGTGTACATCCTGCAGGTGAAAGCTTTGTTACCCAAGTTCATGAAAAAATGAATCCTCGTCCTTAGCTAAGCTTAAAATTTAGCTGCAATTGCAACTTTGTTTTGCTGTTAGCAGTACCCCTAGGTCATTTGAGCATAGATTTCCTTTTGATCAATATTATTCTCTCATTTTACAAATGAAACCAAAATGCTTTCTCATCTCTCCGCACAATGCAGACACATGGGAGACCAGGCAAGACTGTTTAAGAGGGAAAAGGCAGATCTCAGTGCTCAATCTAGGACCACCTAGGTACAGAGGTGGAAACAAGAAGCTGCGTTTCAGCTCTTTGCTCTGATTTTATTTCCTTTCTCTAGTTCCTCCTAGAAAACCCATTTCTCATTTTGCTTTTATTTTTGCCTCTCACATCACAATGGCTGGAAAGGTCTTGATGAGAATATCTTCTGCAAAGCATCCAGCAGCCCTAATTCCTCTGCATCACTGCCAGGTTTTCTTCAGAGCCAAGTCTCCCACCTCCCATTTATAATTAGCCCTTTCCTTGCATATCTCCAGCATGTTCCAGAAATGAAGGGCTGGATTTCACTGCAAGCAAGAGTTAGGACTACGTGAGGTTGTGGCTCTGTATGTATAACCCCTTCACCATCATACTTTGTTGGACTTTCATGAAAAGAATAAATCGATACTGAAACCAACCCCAAAACAGCCCCACACCAAGAACTCCCTCCAGGCTTCACTGTTTTATGCATTCACAGAAGAGTTTAAAGTTGTATTAGTTATATTTTTAAGGCACTAGTTCATAGCATCAGCATTCTTCTGCCTCTTGCAATGAGCTTCCTGAGGTACTTGATGGCATGTGCAATGTATATTGAATGAAAAGTATTTATTTATAAAGAAAAACTATTGTATTTTGGGAATAATCCCCATGGCACCAAAAAAAACCCAACCCAACAACTTTATGGTCTTTGCTCCCAATGTGACTTGCTCCCTCAGCCTTTTCTACTTCTAGTGTTAATGGGCTATTCCAGGAGTACTGAATATGTCCTTATAAAGTTTGGTTTGCTGATGCAAAAGCACCATTTCTCTGACTTCTAATTAAAAAGGCACCTTCATTTGAAAGCCTGTTTCTAGAGCTCCTAGTGTAAATGTTCACACAAGCCAGAGACGTACAGAAAATAGAGAAGATTGAAGAAGCAGTGACTGCAGGCTGCAAAATACAGCTGCTCTGGTATTTTTAACACAGAACTTGAGCTGCCCCTGCCTTATCAACCCCAAACATCTCTGTTTCCCTACCAGCTAACACAAGCCTTGCAGCATCATCGCGCTGCAGTGTTTGCCCAGCAAATCTGGCAGAGGAAGCAAAAGGCAGCGCTGCATTCTCAGGGTCAGGAGGGAAGCGTAATGCTTCCCACCAGCAGAATAAGCAATGTCAAAGAGGAGAAGAAAAATAGAAAAGAAACACCTCACCGAACTATCTGTTCTCACTGCCATGAACCGACAACACTCCCATTCAAAACAGATGCCTACTTTTTCCTTAGGTCACACTAGAAATTGGACAAAAGAAGATTCAAAACAATTCTGGGCTAGGGTAGGATTCCAGACTGGTCCCATTCGCTCCAGCTCCCTTCTGGCTGCTCTTGGCTCCCTGGTGCTGTTCCCATACCCTAGAACAGCCAGAGCCCAGATCCTGGCCCTGGTTCCCTCAATAAACTATTCCCACTTGAAAAGGCTCTGGTCAAATGTGGTAGCTGAACAGCAGAAGTTTTGCAAGTGCTGGAAGCTACACAGGCTAGCCTTGAGAAGAGGCAGGCAACTGAGACTGGAGCTAGAAAAGCCATGCTTTACAGAGTTTCAGCAGCCTACAAGAGCACTCTGCCATTATCAAAAGCATGCAGAAAAATAGAGAAGTCAGGGAAAAAAAATATATTTGCCTTTATTAGAATATGTATTTCTACCCTTGCTGCATCCAGCAGATCAAAATGAGGTGTTAAAATGATTTTCATCATTGCAGTAGTGTATACATATATACAGCACATACTATATATAAATAAGCTTTGAATAATCATGTCTACAAATAAAAAAATACCCAGTAATCTCTTTCTCCTCCCTCCCTGAATTACAGCAGCAAGATTTTATCTTCAACCTAGCAAATACAAGTATGGTATTCTTCCCTTCACATGACACAGCTGGAGCAGTATGGTCATCAGCTTCAAGAAAATAAACATTACTCACTCCTAACTGCTGCACATTCTAGTTTATGTGTATTGTATAAATAGAATATACTGTGATTTAATGTGTCTGCGTATTTATGCTAGCCAAATATTCTGTAACAGAAACCAGCATTACACTGCAAGCAAGGCTGATTTTTTTTCTTTCACAGAAAGAGTAAGAATTTATTAAACCATCCCTTTTTCTTCTACATGAATAAATAAAGCGGTTTAAATATCATGCAAAAAACTATTCCACTACCAAATCAAAAGCTCTTATATTCTCTGAAAAAGCATGGTGATGTTTATAGCAAGCCCAAACTTTGATTTTCATGTCTTTTCCGGGAGCAGATTTGATAAATATTATAGAAACACACACTCATTTCACTGTTCAGTTATATTTCAACTTTCAGATATTAAGGGGTATACAGTATGTCAGAAGTAAAGCATGTAATCTCACAGAATCACAGAAATGTTGGTCAGAAGGGACCCCTGGAGGTCATCCAGTTCAACTTCATGCTTGAAGCATATGATTGCCAACACTAGATCAAGTCAGCCGTAACTCTGTTTAACCAAGTCTTGAAAAACGCCATGACAGAGATTCCGCAGTGTCTCAGGGTTATTGCACCAGCACTGCACCACGCCTGCAAGACTGACTGAATTAAAACGACCACCCATTCGCACTATCATGGTTTGAAATACTAATGGCAACAAACAACCCTGGATTAGTTATTTAGTAAGTTATAAATAAATACATCACAGGCTTTAATTGTGGAGAACTTTTAGGCACCATCTTTTCTGGTGGAAGCTACTATATATGGTACCTTAGGGAAACAGATGTTATCTACCACAGAACTGACAGCCTCCATGTACACAAGAAGGGTTTGTTTCGTTTTATTTTGCGTAATGAATGGATTGAAATAGGCCTTCACTAAAACTGAAAAGAAATATGATGCAGTTAATATATTCATTCACTTCTTCAATCGCTAATTGCAAGTATTAATAGATACTTAAAGTGTGACTACATTTAGAAATGCAACCAGTTTGGCAACCTGCAATCCCTACTGATTGTCTATCAGAAAATCCACACCACATTTCTTCTATCTTTAAGATATTTGCATTTTCCTTAAACTTTCAAGAGGGCATAATCAAGTATGGGTTGTTAAACATACACTTCTTCCTCTTCGTGTTTATCTAATCCTGGTATCTCCAAAATAGGCAAGCAAGCTGCCTGAAGCAGCAACATTCATGTGGAAATGAAGACTTGGAGAGACCTCACCACTGCACATTGCAGCTGTATACAGGATTGCACTTACATCCATTATATTGAAGGCACAGAGAAATTACAAATTGGCCCCTGACATCACAGATAAAGTGAAGCACTGAAAGTTAGAAAAACCCTATTACAGAATTTCCATCATTACCTACGTTGCTATCACTCTTGACATGCAAACCCAGAACTTGTTGAAACAGAACAAATGTGATACAGAGCAGCCAATCTTCTGGGTGCTAACCAACCACAATCACATCCTAAAATTTCTCCTGGACCATTCTGCCTCCCTATTATTAAACTCTTAACTGAAAACGCTACAAAGCAGCTGCAAAACATGTACCATAGCCTCACAGATGTCAAGGTGGCAGAGACCACAGTCTGTGAACCACTGTTTAGCCACACTGAAATATAACAGAGAATTCCATGGTGCCATTTTCAGTGTTTCAGACTTTTAAATATATTTTATAAGATAAAAAAAAAAAAGTTTTTTACCCAGCTACAAGTACATTTGAGAATCATTTGGCATATGGTCACTTGATGTCTATATTTGAAGTAAAGTACTGCATTGTGTAAAGGCAGATCATTTGGAAAACATTATGAACTGATCTGTAGTATTGCTTTTAGCAAGTAAAGTCTTAAGGCTGTCAAAAGCAGGTAGCAAAAACAGTATCTACAGCTTGTGTCTGGTCAAACAAGGGGGAAAAAAAAAAAACCCACAAAAAATATTTAATTATCTTAGAAGAGAGTAAATTGCACTAAAAGTATCCATTATTTATGATACAAAACAAAAAATTCCAGACAGTAAAAACCTGAGATGCATCTTTCACCAGCATCAAATTTCACATTTTACCCAAAATAATGTCTCAAATAAAACTATTCCATTTTGACAAGTCCTCAGTGCTCTTGAACCTCAGCACATTCTGCAAGATGACTCTACCGAAAATCACTGATTTCAGTAAGACAGGAACTATGCACAGCAGCCTGTACACTTACCTTAATCCAAATAGCTACTCTTGAAGCATGGTACTTTTCAAATTAAGAAAAACTGCCAGAATCCAGCCATCTTATTTCAGTTGCTTTCTCTTAGACTACACATGATTTATTTCCCCAGAAAAGTGTTACCATGTCAAAACAACAGGCTGGAATAAATCAATTAACACAGCTCAATTGGCTTTGATAGCTACACTGATTTACAACAGCTGAGGATCTAGTAATTAACTCAGTCAAACAGCTGTTGGTCAAGTACGGGGAAAGAGGAAGAATCATTTGTTCCTTCAGAGAAAGGAATTTTGACATAAGGATTGTAATTCTAGTTTGTGTCACCAGATGATGTCAGGAACGGTAAGCACCTTCAGCTCCCTCACTTGCAGGGGTTCTGATGAGATGGAAGATTACTTCAGTGTTGCAGAGAAGATACAGAACCACTTTACACACTTACAGTACGTTTAACTGCAACTCCAACACGACTTCATTTTTATTTGACCTTAGATAGTGAAACTGTATAGCACAATTTGAGAAGCTGGATGAAGAGCCATAAACACAACTCCTGTTCCTAATAAGACTCCTTCTTGTCATCTGGAAATGTGAAAAACTGTGTTTCTAAATTTGCTCACAGCAAAATAAATACAATGCTCACAACATCACATATTCCAGCTGAACTGTCAATAGCAAAAGCCAAGTGGTGGCTTTCAATACGAACTAATTCTTTATGCTGAGGCCAGCAGTTTGGAGATGCAGTTAAGTGGCTGTTGAAGGTGGATGTTCATCCTGAGTTTCAAAGGGTAGTGGAGGTTCTCTCCAGTAGGTGAACTGGCTGTAGGTATCAGAACAAGGAAAGTCTGAAGAATGGCTTCGTTTTAGCAAAGGAAAAATGTGATCTACCACTTCACATAGTCTCACATAGCTGGAAAATAAACAAATAAAAAGAATGCTGAAAGATTTAAAATGTGAATTTTCCTAAGTCCCCAACCTCTAAGGAATGGTTACTCTTACATGAACAAGTCACCCTCTTCAAATGAAGAAAACTGAACTCAATTTACTGTCTAGTTTCCAGACAGAATTCCCAGTTCTGAAAAAAAAATATCCACTCATTCCAAGCAACGATACTTACCTAGCAAGAAACAGATACCCTTTTCCAGCCAGATCGCCTACTAAACTATCAAGCCCTGTATCTTCCTTCTCCATTTCCCTCCAGCTTGGCTCAAGCAGCTCCCTGCTGAAATTATTTCTGGTTTATACATGTATGGCTCCCCTTCAATTAAGGACACACTTAATATTACTAAAAAACATTTCTATTTAGTTTTCCATTTAGTGCTAGGCACTAGAGTCCCTAAGCATTGTGCTAGAAGCCCTTAAGCCCTATCTTTAGATTTTCAGGCCCTTCTAGATAGGAGCTCCAGGACAAGGACATTTTGAAAAGACCATGGAAAGGTAGATAGTTTCAGGAAAACAGCTTCCTAAAGGGGTCCTACAAGAAATCTGGAGAGGAAATTTTACAAGGACATGTAGTAACTGGACAAGGGGGAAGAGCCAAGATGAAAGAGGGTAGATTTAGATTAGATATTATGAAAAATTCTTCACTAAGAGGGTGGTAAGGCACTGGAACAGGTTGCCCAGAGAAGTTGTGGATGCGTCATCCCTGGACATGCTTAAGGCCAGACTGGATGGAGCTTTGAGCCACCTGATCTAGTGGAAGCTGCTCCTGCCTATGGTAAGGGAATTGGAACTAGATGACCTTTAGGGTCCTCTCCAACCCAAACCATTCTATGATATGATTCTATAATTTTTATGCAGACTAAACTGTACACTGATAATTCCTTTACATGATTAAGGTAGATGGAATACATTAAATTACATTAAATTTTCCTTCAGTCAGACTCAAGGAAAGTGGAAAGTCTGTATTTTATTAAAAAAATTTCAATGTTTTGTTTCTAAGGAAACTGCTATTAGTAAAATCAAATGCATCTTTGGCCAACTTGAGTCATAAATCAGTTAGCACATTAATTTAGTCAATAAGGTGTTAGGTATAAGATACTACTTACGATGAGATGTTTGTTTTTGCATGCTCTTGTATAAGCTCTCCTTTGGGGTTAACTGTAAATATCCTGTTTAAAGAAACCCCCACTTGTTTGTATGAATAAACATCCTAAACAGAAAAGAAAAAATAAATCATGACTCCGCCTTTGCACAATAAGGTTTATTCTTGCTGGTATATATTACACAGAAGAACATATTTCCATAGTATGGGTACTAAATTTAGCTAGGTATTTTTGTGTGTAATTCTCCATTATATTACAAAAGAGGTCAGTATAACAAATGCCCATGGAACAATTTGCAGCTAGGTAAGGAGTTTGCCAGGTCAGTTTAAACTATTGATCAAAACCATGTCCTTTTTCTTCAGTAACTTCTCTTGACACAGAAATAACGTTCAATAAAAAAAACTAACGATATTTAGTGTAAAAGCATTTGCACATTCATTTTGCTTTCAGAAAATATATCATTTCCTGAGTGCATTATATCAAGTACCTTGCAACAATGTACAGAGGTCAAAACGTAATCAACACGTAATACAGCAATTTGTGACCTTGCCTTTACAAACTAAAGGAAGTCATGATAACTGTGTCTACATTAAAACTCCTGGAAACATCTCTTGGCTCCTGAGTTCGGATTTGTGCCATATATTGACAGTATGTCAGAGAAAAGGGAAAAGAACAGAAATCAAGGAATACATGGCAAAATAGCAGCTGTGAGCCCCAGCAGGTAATGCAGATACAACTCTGGGAAGTACAGTTAGAAGTAAGAAATACTTCTAAGAAATTCAAATTGCTAAGGAAAGCAATTAGTAAGTTTTGATCTGGTCTGAAGAAAAGCTTGACAAAAGCACAGATGAAAATAACAACCAGAAGATCAAAGCAAAAGCAAGCTTCCATTTTAGTAATCTAAATCATGGTTTAAAAAGCTGAGGTGGTGGAAGACTGGAACTTTAATGAAGATACAAATATTATTTTTAATCTCTATAAAGACTGCTCAAAAAAATTAAATAACTGAACAAAAGTTAACAGCAGTCATTTCAAGAAACCTGGAAGCCCATGCACTGGTTACACCAGTAATGTCCATGAGTAGTGAAATTTCACTGTCCACATGTGTCCCATTTCTCTGCACCAACTAAAGAACAATATAACCAACTGGAGTGCTCTCTGGCTAATCATACTAGGAAATATGAAGGATGAAGAACCATCCTCTTCAGATCTAACGGCATGGCCAGGACAGAGGAATACGGTTAATTGCGTTTAGCTTTCAGAACAGAGTGGACACACCTAAGCAGTATGCTAATGGTCCTTAGCCATACACACCACAAAGGTCTTGCCGGGTTTCTTGTTAGATGTTATTACACAACATATCAGGTTCGACAGGAAATATTATCTGACAATGCAGAGCTGAAGTAACAAATGCTCCGTGGAGCTCCTGGGCACAAATAAGGGACCTATCTACCTAATGTAGTTAGCATCTAAACTTAGGTGGCCAATGAAACTGTAAACATCTGAAGAAGTAGATTTCTATATACTTCCTTCTGAAAACAGGATGCTTTCAAAGACTTCCAGTGAATCTAAGTCTTTATCCTTTCTTAGGCACCTATAGCTAAATTTACACTAGTAAACTAAACAGTGAGAGTGCCTACTATCAGATTTTAAAGTCTCTTGACACTTTGACAATATTATTAAGATATCTATACTTCTCCCTTCAGAAAACAAAACAAAACAAAAAAAAAACAACCCTCCACAACTACATATACCCACACACCCCAACATGGCTTTATCAAAAATCCACTGGCAATCCTATGCCACAATCTAACACAGCAATCAAATCTAGAAATTGTCTGGAAGACTGGTAGCTGCCTGCGTCAAAACAGCCTCTTGGATCATGCTAACAATTTATAAGAAGGGATAATCACATGCCAAGGTTGCTGCCTTTGCCCTAGCCCCTGAGACTTTCCTTTTCTGTATCAATAAAATAATTCTGGGGCTAGAACAGGACTCAGAAAAGCCTATAGTCTAATTATAACAGCCTGCAAATGGACGAAGGAAATCTGTCTCCCTCTCTCCAGTGAAACATTTCATTTTCTATGCAAAGAAAAACCTTTTGATTTCAGTACAACATGCAAGTTCTTTCAAGCATACTTAGAGTTTGAAGTGTAAGTCTGACCAACATGCATCTGAAAGACGCTCTGACTGTCCACAAGTATCTGACACTGTATCAGAATGGATTAAAATGAGATCAGTGTTTTCAGACAAGCCTAACTGCTAACTAAATGTAATGTAGTTACTCTGCTGCTCTTCCATCTCTGATTGCATCCTCCATTGCAAGATCTTTAAAGAATAACCTTGGTATTTTCCTTCATGCAGGGCCTAATAAAATATCTCAACACCCATTTAAATCTTCTAGCTTCAACAGAACCACAAAATAACAGCAACTTTTCTGTTCTTTGCAATAGAAATAAATTCAGCTATTACTTACAGCAGGTCTGTTTCCAAAAGCAGCATAAAAGGGTTCTGTGTTAGGATAAAACAAATTTTTGATGTCTGTCAAGCACTGAACTTTAAATTTTTCTGGCTTCTTTTCTATAACCTCCCTGAAAGGATAGAAAAAGGGAGGCTCAATAAGTTCACATGAAATACAGCACAAACCATTTTATTTTCTTTATTCAATGTTTCCACCTAGCTGGATACTCCTAAAGAGTCCCCACCCTTCTCCAATGAATCTTCATTTAGAAATCACAGTGTCACAAAACAGCATTTCCAAGCTTATGCAATGGGCACAGCAAATAAATCCTCTGAAACAAGGGAACTTCTATTTAAACCTATGTTGTAAAGATGGCTACTGAGCAAGAATGGTTGATTAAAGGAGTAGCTGCTAAATAAAGCCTTAAGAAACAAATTGCCATCAAGTAAACTGCTTCCTGAGAACTCCAGAATGATTCATAGATTTTATTAGCCTTCACTGTGCATAGATTCTTTTTTTTTTTAATGGTTTGCCATTACCATATGCGCTAGAAGCTCCTCTGCCTGCTAAGACACTTTGACAGACAGGGTCCTCACCACTGCTAATTAACAAAAGTTAAGGAATAATGGAATCTTCTACTTCTCTTCAGTTGCTCCTTACAGAATGCAGAATTCATTAATGAATAGAGGAGTTCTCATCTCTGGGCAAAAGCCCTTCCACAACAGCTTCCCTTGGCAAGGAGATTGAACAGGTGGCAGAGTCTGGAGTTCCCATAACATAGGAAGATGCCAGCATGACACAAAAGTGCTTAAGCAGCTTAGAATCCCACTTCCTAGTACCAACACATATGTCAAGGAAGATGTGAATAGTGCAGAAGCTTCATCGGAGTAAAAGAGGCCTTTGGAACAGCAGCTCCATGTATAAATCAAAGTTTGAGAATGTGAGAAAGAGGAACAAAACTATCTTTCCTCAGTCTCACATACAGCTATATCAGAGCCTGAAAACCACAGTAATTAAATCTATGGATACCAGTGAAGTCATTTATCGTCCACACATCACAGCAGCTACAATAGCGTATACCAAAAACCAGGTTTTCTTTAGTCTAAACAAGATACCACAGAGTATCACTTTAAATATATTTCTAGATACGAAGAGCGTAAGATTAACAGTAACTACCCTGCATTTATTATTTAATCAGTCTAAGCAGCACACTGTAATACCTCCACAGTCTCTTATATTTAGAACATGACTGGTAAGACAGTCTGTAGCATGTCACTCAAACAGGAGAACATCTGAACAACCTTCCATTAAAAATTCTAATTAAATATATCCTGTCACAGCAGCTTTAAACAGCTTAAAATATTTTCAGTAATCACTTGACATTCTTCACTGAATTAGGAAGAAGGCATGATATTCATAACCTGTGCTATTATTATTCACTCATTAAAGTTCCACACCTAGAAAGACAGACATTGTCCACACAGTGCAGACAGGAGTGTAAGAAGTTCATTTCATTTTCACATTAATTTCTTCAAAACTCACCAAGTAATATTCTTCCACAAAACAATATTTATGCCAATTGAACACCTTACAAGCCCAGAGTGAACATTATTAAAACGTTCACATTTTCCCATAGCTTAATATTAACACATTAAGTTAAACACATGAAGTCAACGGGTAGTACCTATTGGTAAACAGTGAACACAGATGTATACTGAGACATGTCTTAAGAGACAAGCTAAACTGCACTGTGATCTTTACCAAACAAAATTTCTTCTTAATTACATTTTACACTAATACGTAAGAAAAAAATCCACAAAGAATGATTTCAAGCACTATTAAAAAAAAAAAATCATAAAAAAAGCTGAGAATTCAACCTTGACCAACCTCTGAGTTTCCTTCCTCATAGAAGTGAAATTGCATTACCTGTGAAGAGCTGAGAATAAGCTGCTTGGGCTTAGCAACACTGGCCCCTGAGGCAGGACAGTTCCTCGTTCATTGACCCAGTGCAAGTATCCTCGGGTCATGCCTGCCATTCCAATAGCACGTGCTGAGCAATACAAAAACTTATATCCATTTCTGTGAACAGAAATAAAAGAAAAAATTGCTATACAAAATAAGGCCTGTGTTTAGACATTAATTATTTTGTGGGTTTATTTTTACATAAATCATGACTGTTAAATGGACTTACATTTAACTTAAGACTTTTTTAAAAGGAATAAAACCATTTATGCCAGAATCTTGAATAATTAAAATCTACCTAGCTCCGCTGCAGGTAGTGATTTACACCTATGGAGTCTTCTAACTACTTACGATTTGTTATGGTTTTCTGTTCACCCCTGCATTGTGGAACTATACTCCTTACAATTAACTGAAATGACACTCACTAAGAGGAAAACACCTGGCATAAAGAAGGTAATGTTGTATTAGCCTTGGCTGTATTAACAGTGCTGTATTCCTGCCTCTTGGGCTTCTACTAAAAATAGACTAGCTTATGCACAGCAGTAAGTATTTTTTCAAGTCAGAGCAAACCTGAACTTCAAAACACAGTATAAAAAGTAAACTTCGATTTGACACTGAAAGAAGTTTCAGCAGAAGCCACAGGTTACTCTTGGTTCTGTCCATGACAGACCAGAGTCCAGTGATGTTAGTTCAACTTAATAGCAATTTATTCAAGAAGGGAAAAATGGATGAGCTGGGGAACTACAGACCAGCCAACCTCACCTCTGTGCCTGAGAAAATCTTGGAGCAGATTGTCCTGGAAGGCATGCTGAGGCATATGAAAAATAATGAAGTAGGTGACAGAGAGCATGGCTTCACTAAGGGGAAAATCTGCCTCACCAATCTGGTGGCCTTCTATGATGGAGCGACGGAACTCATGGAGAGGGGCAGAGCAGTTGATGTCATCCACCTGGACTTGGGCAAAGCATTTGACATTGTCCCACATGACATCCTTGTCTCTAACTTGAAGAGACATCAATTTGATAGGTGGACCACTCGGTAGATAAAGAACTGGCTGGATGGCCGCACACAAAGAGTTGTGCTCAATGGCTCAATGTGCAGCTGGAGACCAGTAACAAATGGTGTCCCTCAGGGATCAGTGTTGGGACAGGACTTGTTCAACATCTTTGTCAGTGACATGGACAGTGGGATTGAGTGCGACCTCAGCAAGTTTGCTGATGACACCAAGC
>JASSUY010035034.1:0-22897 GCA_032466535.1 Forpus xanthops | reverse complement strand
AGCACTGTTCCCAAGCCGAAAATCCAAAACACAGTGCTACACCAGCTACTACTTAAAGGGGAAAAATGACTGCTGCTCCTGAACCCATGACACTACTGAGTAAAGCGCAAAGTTGAAGGGTAAAGGAAACTTCCCAGTTTTGAAGTGTTTCAGGTGGCATCTCAGTGTCTTGGGACTCTGCTAATGCACTCAGTGCATAGCTTGGAGGGTTTCTTTTGCTCATGGTATAGGCTAAGGAATAATCTAGTGCAGTTTTCAATTTGAAATCTTTTTCCTGATTAGTTTAGTGGCTCTGAAACAAAGTTGATTTGTGACCTTTTGCATATTTGAAGCTTTGGGCTTGTATTGTGATTGCAGCGTTGCCTGAGCTATCTCAGCATGCTGGGAGATGGGTTTTACAGGTCAGCCATGACTGAATGGCTTTAGATATGACACAGGGCACACAGATGTGTGCAGTACAGCTTGTCTGGCTGCCTGGCACTCTTTGGTGGGTGACAGCAGATGATGCATCTTCTGTCTGTACCATGTTTCTGGTGTGGGGGTGTGTGTGTGTGTGTGTAATGGAACCATGTGCATACTGGATGCAAGCAGGATAGCGTCATCTTGCGCAGTGCAGTGAGGACAGCCTAAGTTACCATGAGGTAGTTAATATAGGAGCCAGCATACCTCTGCCTCTCTGATTGCAAGGAATTTGATACAACCCCTGCCTTAGGTGTCCCATCTTCATGATGGAGCTGAAGTTTGCAAACCAGAAGGAAGTGCCGATTTATGTGTTGGTGTTTGTGCAGTGATGTGTGGCCATGTGGCACCGAGCCTTTGCTTCATTTTTAAGGCTGAAATACCAGACTTAAATAAAAGCACTTCTAAAACTTAATGTAGAAATTTCACAGTTAATTTACGCATATTGACAAATGCATGTTTGAAGGATGTATTTTAGCAACTTTATGTTACAACTCAGAAACCATTAGGGAAATTTGTGCAGTCCTGTACTGTTTTGCAGGGATGGAAGCTGTTTTCATAGGTCAGTGTTGTAAGAAAGCAGTTTCATGTACCTATCTAATTATATCTTTCTTGGAAGACTGCTAAACACATGTCCTCTGGCTCACGTGCCTTCTCCTCTTTCTTCCCATTCCCTTCCCTCCCCATGCCCTCAAAACCTTTGGCTTTGTCGTAGTAGTCAGAAGTAGTTTCTTTGCTCTATTTTTTAAATGGTACATTGCTCAGGCAGTCGGTCACGTCGGTAGTTAAAACAACCTGACAATTTCTATGTACATGACCTTGTGCTTGCTGTTCACGGGCGATTTTCCTGGGCGGCAGGCTTCCCTTGCCAGGTGACTGCCATGGTGAGAAATGGCTTACTGGTTTCTGAGAAAGAAGAGTGCAGAAAATGTTGTCCCCACTGTAAGGAAATGAATTTGGTAAGAAGCTGAAACAAAACAAATCCTCACATCTGTTGAATTAGCAAGTTCCAGTGTACTGGAATAGGGACACCATATTTGTTGGGAATGAGGAGAAGGTGGATGTTGAGCAAAAGGTGATACTCTGGTACCAACAGCGTTTCTTTTGCTGCCTGGGTAAAAAATTCTTGCAAGCTCAGATGGTTATAAACCTCTCAAAATACCAATGTGTACTTGCTCAGTAGAAATTTGTTTTAGAAGGATTTATCTTTAAGAGGTCCTAAGCACGCAGGCACTGCTCAAAGATTATCAGCAAAAGCATTCTCTTATGATGAAGCTGGAGAAAGTTAGATAGACACAACACTTGGAGGTATAGTATCATACAGAGAGGAAGGAGCTTTAAAGTCATGGGTAGAGACATTCCAGTGTAGGTGGTGTTGGCTTTTAGAGTAGCTGTTCAAAAAAAAACAAACCACAAAACCTCTCAATAGCTGGTTTATTGTTGTTGTAGTAGTTTGGTTTTGCCTGTTTGGTTTTATTTTTAATGACTCTTCTGTTTTCCAGGTAAGTCCAGTTGTGTCTGAAAATGTGAGGAAAGGGGTAGTTTGGAGATGTTTGGTTCTGAATGTGGTTGGTCAAAAGAAAGAGGAAATTGTTCCATTTTTATACCTTCTTCTTGAGGATTCCAGGATTGTTTGGTTTGCTCTTTTACTCTTCTTAATGCCCCCATTTTTAAATGTGACCTTTTGATACTTTCACCCAGCTTTTTTTTCTGGTGGCCAGAAAATGCTAGGTGTTCTCAAGGATGCTTTATTGACACTTGAAATACAGATCGGGGAGTGCGTTACCTAGGTGTTATCTCAGAGGAGAGGCATCTTTACTCTGAACCTTGAAGGTTAAATAGTTTAAATGCTATGTTGTTGCCACCATGATTGAGAGGGAAATGGACACCTGCAGCAATTAACCCACTCCAAATTTAAGTGTTGGTGGTACATCTTCTGCAAACTCTTTAGTGTAGTTTAACTACACAGCCATTTTTTATAGAGTTGAGCATCACACCACCACTTCCTGGAATTCATGCTCTGTCTTTAATGTTAAAATGCGGCCAACGTGTCATCTTTTGCTGTTGTTAAGAAAGGGAGGTGAAGAGCCTTGCCCTTGTAGCAGCTGGAGGAAACCTTTGGTGCAGAGATCTCCTGTAGCTGTCGCTATGAGAGACACAAAGCCTGGAGGTCCAGGGACATGCTATGAGTACTACTTGGATACTTTAGTACCTGGGAGAAGGCATTAGTGATAGGTGTATTATGTTAGAAGACATTTTTATTTTTCTATTTGTTTGGGATTTTTGGTAGCATTTGGTCTGCTGACGTGGAGGTTTTCCTCCAGAAAAATAAGCACTTGGAGATTGTTTTGCTTTTTGTTACATGCACTGTATGCAAAGCATAATTTTTTATTTCCTTATTTCAAAAAACAACTTTGTTTTGTGGTGTTTTTTTGTTGTGGGTTTGTTTTGGGGTTTTTGTTTGGTTTGGGGTTTGTTTGGTTTTTAACACTAAAAGAATCTGAACCTATAGTTTTTAAGCTTTCACTAGATGAAGTATAGAAGATGGATGCTAGTGCTGTGCAGGGAAAATTGATAGGGTTTTGTTACAAAAAAGATGGAGCAGGAAGGAGAGAACAAAGAAAGATGAGACCAAATGCACACAGACCTCTGTGACAAATCATAGATTCTTATATTCATTTACTGGTCTTAAAAACACCATCCAACGTGCAGGAAAAAGCCTGTGGCTTTGCCCCAGGAGAGATTTGAGGCTGCTGTGATAAGCTGTGGCATATGTGATGTGTTAAGAGGCTGGGGCTCCCAAAGTGGGACCTTTTCTGTAGGAGTTGAGAGGCTGTGTATAATGTGTCGGAGAAAGACATGCGCAGAGAGTCCCACACAGATTGCCTCAGGACAGACTGTGAGGGCCAGCACAGCAGCTGGTGTTGCCTGGCTGGGGAAGTACTGAGCGTGCAGCTTTGTGCCTAGCTTAGGGCTTTCCAAGGCAGCCAAGTGAGTGACCCTCTGGTTTCCTTATGCTGAAACCAAGGCAAGGAGCAGTTGGAGCAGAAATATGATCCACCTGCAGACTGTTTGGTGAAGAGTCTGCTTGCTTTCAACAGTGATCTGGGCATCAGTCATTGGAAATGGACTGTGAACCCCACCCACAGTGCTGGTGTCAAGTGTGCATGTGTCAAGCTCCCTTCTGGTGGGCTCTTTGTGCTGGGCTTTGGGCAAGTGTGGGACCAGAGCTTCTCTCCTCCTGTCACTTTTCTCTTTTTAGGATAAAAAAGTCTGCCTTGCACTTTTACATACTGTCAGGGTGAAGGCAGAGGAAACCAAATCCTTGGTGGGCGCCTTATGACCTTTTTCCAGTGGCTATTCAGTGCACTTAGGTGGCACAGACAGCTTGGCTTCTCAAGGACAAGTGCTTTTGAGGCCAGAGCCCTTAACTGTGACAGCTTGTGTTTGTAGTAACAAGCACTTAGGAGACTTTACTTTTATGACTCTTACAGCTTCAGTGAGAGTATTGACTCAGTGCATGAGCCCTCTCCAGATTTACCCTCTCTGTAAAGAAATTAAAGGATGGTTACTCCTTGGGTGCATTGCCATTTGCCAGATGTCTTCCCAAGCACCTCATGTTTCAAATAGTCCTCCATCTTGATGTGAAGCATAGTGACTCAGGGCACGGGAGGTGACTCACTAATACCAGTTAAACATTAGGATCATGGAGGTGTGATTCCTTAAGCTTTGACAAAAAAAATGCTGTCACAACATGATAAAAAACCCACTTGCAATATATTGCACATCTGCATAGGTCACAAATTCCCCACATTGCTATGCTGCTGTGGAAGAAAAAAGAAAAGCTTTTGTTTTTTTAAATGTTCCCTTTCCACCGGTGTATTCTATATACAGTAATTTTTGTTTCAGCATAACAATGCAATCCTGTTTGTTTAGCAAGTAATTTTATCAGATCTTTTGCATTATGAGACTGGATGGAGGACAGAAAGACAGAATTGAGGGACATAAAGAGAAGTCTTAGAGAGCACTGTAGATTTATCAGCATCCTTCCTTCAGGTTGGATGCTGTTAACTCCCACCAGGGAGGCTAGAGGATTCAGCCAGAGCAGTTACAGAATTTAGTGGTCTCTCTGCTTGAACCAGATTAATCTACTCTTTTGTAAGAGACAATGGAGTCTGGACAGTAATCCTCTAGCCAAAACAATCTCCCAGTGCAGATTTACTTGGAGTGCCACTTGAACTGTCATCTGCACTGCCCAGCCCAGCGTTTTGTTCTGCAAGGGCATGGAAACTCGTCACTCCTTTGTGAAGCAAATCTTGAGTGTGGTGTTTGCAAGATGAAACTACTGGCATTTACAGCAGGACCTGCCATGGCTATGGGCATGGCTGTGCTGTGTGGGTACATGTCGAATACACTCTGCCAAGCCCAGGTGTATGTAGGGGGTGAGGCAGCATTGGTGCTGTATGATAGTTCTTGCTTTATTTCTAGCTCTTCAAAGCTGATGCTGCAGTCCTCTGCCTTTGGCTTTTCCATAGAGAAGGGGGAGTGCAAGAATGCAGGTCTCTGACAAAATTCCTGCGCTTTCAGCATGACAAAGCCTTGCTACTTTGCTCTGGTGCTGTGTTAAGATGGGTGGGGATGATATACTAGCTATTAAATATGTATTTTGTCCTATTAATGTCATCTTTACCTGAGGCTGCTTTTGACTGCAGTCTTCATTTTTCTTTTGTGCCCTCTCCCAATTCCTGTCTCTTTGTGAATCGAATGCCCTGGTGGCACCCACCTGGGCACCAACCACCAAATTTATTTTGGGTAACTGCTTTGAGACCTCCATTTGGCTTGTGGCAGATGCCAGAGGAGAATCTGGGCTAGATGTGCTTGAGCTCTTTGCACTGAGTGATTTGGGGTCGTGACAGATTCTCTGGAGGTTTGTGCTGAAGCAATTGTTGAAATATTTCACCATTTCCCTATTTATGAGTTCTGAGGGCTTTGGAGAGCAAGAGATTTTGGGAGGGTCAGGAGTTGCCTGTGTATTTTAGCACCAGTATTAGCCTCCCCTTGAGAGCCTGGGGAGTTGGCTCTGATTTATGCTGGCCAGCAGAGCGAGGAAAGGGCCAGATGCAGGGTTTGCAAGGAAATGCATGTCTTTATTTTCAGAGCAGCTGAGGATTTCGACAGTAGCCTTAAAAACAAACAAACAAATTGTGACTCACAGATAAGTTATCAAAAGGAGTGGGTGCATTTTAGGCACTACTGAAGGACATGCTTATAGATTGACTTTTCCTCTGCTTTTAAACTGTTACTGTGTGTGCCAGTGTTCCAGAGTGATTTGACTTCTGTTGTCCTGGCTAGAAATTTCACAACAGCCTTTCATGAGACTTTGGCTCTTCCAACCATGAACCTCTGTATAATCTGGTAGGGCACATTCTCTGCCTGAGGCTTGTGCGAGGTCTGGCTCTCTTTGACAAGCAATAGTAAGCCATGAAAAGGAGAAGGTACCAGATTATCTGCTTTTTCTTTTTTCCACTTGGATGACATTACCATTCCTCTGACAGCAATAAAATTAAAAATTAGCAACTTGGAGAGGTTGCTTTTAAAAAAGTGCTCTTATGCAGATATGACTGGTTTTAATTAATTTGCTCTCTACTAACAGAAATTATTTGAGATTTTAAGATGCATATACACCTTTTGGATTGTGAAAATAAACACAGAGCATTTGAAAGCTTGCCTGGAGCTCAGATGTGTCTCCTGTATTTTGTTTTGTTTGTGACTTGCCTGGCTGAATAGTTTTCTTTGCTAACTGAAGGTTGGTTCTGTAATTGCAAATATAATTGCAAATATTAGGAATCACATTTTCCCCACTTTCTTGTAGAAGATCAATATAGAATCATAGAATAGTTAGGGTTGAAAAGGACCTTAAGATCACCTACTTCCAGCTCCCCTGCCGTAGGCAGGGACATATCCCACCAAACCATGTCACCCAAGGCTCTGTCCAACATGACATTGAACAAAGCCAGGAATGGAGCATTCACAACTTTCATGGGCAACCCATTCCAGTGCCTCACCACCCTCACAGTAAACAACTTCCTCCTTATATCCAATCTAAACTTCCCCTGTTTAATTTTTAATCCGCTACCCCTTGTCCTGTCACTACAGTTCCTAATGAATAGTCCTTCCCCAGCATCCCTATAGCCCCCCTTCATGTACTGGAAGACTGCTATGAGGTCTCCACACAGCCTTCTCTTCTCCAAGATGAACAGCCTCAACATCTTTAGAGAGTTCTTGCTGCCCTACTGAACTGTTAGCTGCAAAAAGTTCACAACTATTTGGTGGAAAAAACACTTGCTCATGTTACTGCCTTCAGTCTGTAGGTTGGATGATCAGACAACCATGTCTCATCTTCTGCAAGCCAGAGGAGAGAGGAAGTAAAAATAAATTTAACTGAACCAAAAAGGCTAAGCTTGAAAGCTTGTATGTTTCTTTTGTGTTGCACAAAAGTGCTATGCTACTTGGTGAGATGGTATATTCTAGGGAGGGCATCTCCTGTGATGTTGAACCAGAGAGCTGAATCAGAGCTAGCCCTTTTTGTGGAAGGGTTGTACGTCATGGAAGTGCTTTAAATTGCGGCACAGCTAATTGAACTCTTTTGAGGGAGGCTTTCTTTTGAAGTTGGATCTGACTTTTAAAAATAAATTGCATACTTTTACTTTGCGTTTTTGGTCATAAAACTTCAGTTACTGGTGTCAAGAGGGCTGCTACTATTACATTATGCACAAACAGCCATTTATTCGAAGAAGTTTCTATTTGGAGTATCTGACTCTCCAAAGTTTGCTGTACTTATTTGTCATGAAATGTTTGTGGCTCCCATTACCATCAATATTTGAACACTTCACAAACCACGAGCAAACATATCTTCCTACATTTATTCAAGGGCATAATAGTACCATCCACGCTTTACACATAAGAGAGATTAAGTTACATGTCTGAGGTCAATGAGGATGTTGAGCCAAATCTGGGAATACAGCCTGCTTCTCCTGAGGCTCGGTCTAATGCCTTAGAGGAAAGTATCTTGGGGTTTAGGGAAGCTTCACTAGAAAGTTTGCTGCTCTTGTTTTTCTCATGGGAATGAGACAGTGCCCTAATGATAGGATGCCTGGGAAGGTCAATTGTCTCTTTCTTTGGATGGAAAAGGTAATTTCAGTTTCAGGGACAGCTTTACTGTAGGGGTTCAGGCCCTGTCTGATCTCTGAGCTGTATAATGTTGCGGTGGGGGCTGCTGTCCCAAGATCTCTAGTTTCCTGGTCCAGGTTCATACCAGGACTTAATCTGGTGAGTTGTGCCATTAGTCTTCATCCCCTTCTGTCACCTGGGGAATCGGGATCTGTTTCTGAAAGCAGAAGTGTCTTGATGCCGTGTCCATGAGAGTCTGGAGCTAACAGCTGTCAGGGGTCTGTGGCAAAGCAGATTCTTTTCTCCATGTTTTCAAGTGGTCCTGAGGAGGTCAGTTGGAGAACTTGCTCTTAAACTGCTGGCTTGCTGCTGGTGGACTTTACTCAGCTCAGGTAGTAAGTGTCTGGGGCTGGTACAGTGAGATGCTTTGGCTGCACCAGTACTGCCAGTTTTTGATGGAGATATGTTCCTTAGTCTGAACTCGTGTGTCCTGGAAATGGGGAGATTTACTGTTGGATATTGCCATTTTTTAATAAAAGGTGTGATAAAACTCAGTGAAGTAAATGAGTCTTTAGTTTCTTCTTGGGTTCTGGGATTTGACACAAGGGCAAAAGCTTTCCTCTGACATTTCCATGCACTCATGCTAGGGTTGAAATTTGGAAGAAGCTCTGCACCAATGTTAGTATGTCTAAACACACATGAGAAACTAATTTATTCCAGCTTATCTGGGTTTTTTTGTTTGTTTGTTTTCTTCCAGTGGGACCTTGTTTGTGATTCTGCCTGGAAAGTCCACATTGCTAAATTCTCTCTACTAGTTGGATTAATCTTCGGCCACTTAATAACAGGATGTATAGCTGACTGGTAAGTGAAAAATATTTTAATTCAATGCAATTACAAATAAAAATATCAAATATTGTTTCAGTTTTCTTCTACTGTATGTTCATGAGGAACATTTGCATAATGACTTTTCAGGCTCTGAAAGAAATGTGATGAATAAACAGTTTGAAACTGTCTGTTAGTTCCTCGAACCTGTGTAATTTGTATCAAGATAAATAAACTATTTAATAGTTGGCTTAGTTATTTTCCACTGACACAGGTTATTACATCTGTAATGCTAGTACAGAATTAAGTATTTTCTAATTAGAGAAGTGAAGCCTTTTGGTTGGGTTTTGGTTTTTAACCAAGAGATGGGGCTGAAAGAAATTGGAAGCAGAATTGATCTGACCAAATGCAAGACTAATGTAATGTCAACCTTGTGCTTACACAGTACCTTTTAGTGGGTAGAAGGCTGCTTTTTGCAGACCTTTCCATTGTTCTATTTTTAAAGTTCTTGTTAAGCAAACATTGTGATGTAGTGTTAAGGAATCGCTGACTTATGTGCTGTTAAAACTTGAGTATTAAGTTTGCTAGCACAGAGTACAGTTCCTTAACTTGCGGTAGTGAAAACCATATTGGATACCCCAGTTTTGCTGAGATTTCAGCTTTTATTTAAAGAAATGGTCTTGTAGTGCAAAAGAAGGGGGGGATGGAAATTAAAGGCATGGCTCAAGTGATTTCAATAGAAACTTGAAGCAACTGAAACAATAGCTCTGCATTGTTGTCCAGTAATTTCAGTGGCTTCCAGCACACTTGCCAGTGTTGGTGCTTTTGGCCCCAAGTTAACTTTTTTGCTGTTCATTAAAACAGGAAAGGCAGAAGAGTTCCCTATTAGGGAAGTCCTACAGAGCTGCAGCAACTCGCCAGTCGGTTGGGAGAGAAAAGGCCTCTTGCAGCTGAGCAGTAATTTGGCTCAAGCATTTGTAGCAAAACTGCATCTTAATTCTTGAATAGTCACTAAAAGTTTTTGGGCAAGCGAGGAATCTTGACTTTTTCAGTGATGTAAGAGCATGCATGATGACATACAGTTGTATTTGATTAAAATACCGAAGTAAACCAGGGCTCTAATAACATGTAGAAGTATGGTGGGGAAATGAATGAGGGATCTTGCTTGGTTTTCCTAAAAAGGAATCAGTGTGGAGAAAGCAGACTTATTTCCAAGTTAGGAAAATGCTGCTATAATTGACAAATAACTTACAAATAAGTGAACAACTTACTGCCCAAGGCACTGGCTTCAAGAGACAATTGCAGTAAACAGATAGCTCTTGACACCAAAAGGAGCATCCTGCTCTTCTATCCACTTCTGTCTCCAGTGTGTACTTTGTTACTTTGTGCTGCCATGTGCACTTGTTTGACCCCTCTGCAAGCAAGCAAGCTGTTTATCTGAGTTAATGCAGCATAAAATTACCCTGGTATAAAAATGTGGAATTGTGGTATTTTATTCTTCCTGTGGTGTTTTGTTTTATTTTATCTGGTGAGTTCAAGAGAGCTTAAGGAGAATTTGGTTTCCAGCTGTGGTGCAGAGGAGAAAAGGTGTAACTTTTGGTGGGTGGAGGGTACGGTGACCCCCTTGCCCTTTCATGGATGACCAGGAAGGACACTGTTTGCTACCACCAAAGCTCGTCCTCGTGCTCTTCTTCAGTCCCCATCCTTGCTGTCAGAAATAACTGACCCAGCAGAGGTCCTGTGCTGAATAGTCTTTTTGTCATTTAGCAATAGCATTTGGGGCTGGTAAAAAGAGACCTAAATGGGATTTACTTTGCTATTTAATCACGATTTGAATTTCTAGTAAGGCAGGGGATTCTGTGGAGAGATGGATACAAAGGGGATTGCACCGTAAAAAGAGAAGAAGAAAAAAAGGATGTTGGTCCCAGGCAAGAGCAGGAAAGAGAAACAGGATAATGTATAAAAGGTTTACAGACTTTAAAAATCTGTTTTCATTTAACTTGTACCACTCTCCAGATAATTAGGAGATGCTTTGTACCATTAGGAGCTTTGCTTTCTCTTTTTGAAAGAAGGCTTTTAAAGTTGTATGTGACAAAGCCATAGAGCATATTAAGGTTATTTGCTACATAAACTGAATGGTCTGTGTCCAAAATATAGGAGATGTGCATGCTGGAGTAGCTCTGTGTGAAGAATCTATAGGAAGAACATCTGTAAACTAGTTTGGCTGCATGAAGACTTGCTGTGTCTAATACTTGAATCATTTACTTGTTCAACAGGCATAGAAGCACAGGCAATTTTGCCTGCTCTGGACAGAGGCTGTTGAGGTCTCTGTGGAGGGCTTCTTTCTGCAGCAGGTGGGCTTGGTGGTCATGTAGCATCCAGACAGTAGGTCTCTGCCTGTCATTACCCAGTGCTGCCTGTGCTTTGCACCTGTTCTGGTGTTTTTTGGAGCCTTTGCTCCAATTCAGGTCCCAGGACTGAGAGAAAACCTACAAAGAATGTCATGGAAAGAGCAATCTGATTGGCTGCAAAAGCAAAGCTTAGCCTTCTCAGGGTGGCAAGATACATGCGTAGGAGCATGAGAGGGTAAGATCTTGTCATCAAACCATCCCTTTTTCACCTGTGATGCAACTCTGACAACACTTGGAGTATCTTTTTTGGTGCATCTGCATATCACACTGTGTGGGTTGCAGATTCTTCAAAAGCATGGGGTTGCTTGTGTTCCTAGTTATTTACCTGTACAGGCAGCATTTAGCATTTGATCTAGATAATAGTATACAGTGTAGGCTGAGACTTGGGTGGCACGAAAATCTCTCTTTGGAATAGCTTGGATGGCAGCAGATAGCATCCCATGGCTGTTATACTAGGGGAATTATATGTGGTATAATTTCCCACAAGGATTGTATTATTAGTCAGATAATTCTTTCTGTGCATAAAAGGCTTCCCTTCTCTGCCCCCACCCCAAGACACCATCCTGTCAAAAAACTGCTGCATCACCAAATATATGGCTGACAGCTGCCCTGGAACTTTGTTTCTTGAGCAGTGTGCTGTGTTCTTTGGTGAGGAAAGGGACTAGTTTTGAATCTGGGAGGAGACAATGGTGATCCCTCTTACGAGAGGGTATTTTGGCCCCTGTTTTCACAGGCCCAGGAAGCTTTGGGATTTCCCCATTCTTCATTAGTAGCTACCCTTCATTTGCATGACTTACATAACCGTGGAAGAAATTCTGTGTCCTAATGATGGATAACCTTGAGTACAGGGGGTGGGAGGAAGGGAAGGAGGGAACTGAAGTATGAGAATCATGAGGTCTTTTTTAATCGACATCAGTGAATGCAGGTCAGGCTTGTGATGAGAATTAAGCTTCTAATTCTGAGTGTTTGCATAATGCCCTTCATCTAGAAAACACTTCCACAAATACTAATTAGTATGAATTACAGCTTGGTGATTACAAAAATAGGGCTGCAAAAGCCTGCGCAGATCGCCAGTAGCACAGAGTTCATAGGGTTTTTTTCTGTTTTCAAGGTTTTGTGTGAGGTCTTTCACCTCCCTACCCAAGTGCTTTGTGTTCTGTAAACATAAAATATGAAGCACATACAGCAGTAACTGTCATGGTGTCCAGCATCTGCCCAGTACATTGCATATCACTGAGACAGTGATGTTTTGTTCCCACATCTACCTCAACAGTAGTTCATCTACTGGTGGCCTGAATTTGTATGCTAATTGAGAGCAGTCTGCTTTGACCTTGCATTCTTCTGTTTGCACATTGGTTCTGTTTCAGAACGTTGTTCTATTGTAAAAACATTGAATGGTTAACACTAAAATCTTTAAGATGCCCACCAGAAAGATTTGAGATGCTAGTTGAAAAATGCAAGGAGCCATGACATCGCCTCCTTAGGTGTGACTTAGAAAAAAGTATGAATGATGCACACATACTGGTGCACTCTCCCAGTTCCCAAAAATGTAAAAAAATATAACAATTATAATGTCCTTTTTTAGCCCTTCATCCCATATTTTATTGATTTTTTTTCCATTTTATGTAAAGCAAAATCTAAAGTTCTAATTGTAAATGCATATACTTTATAGCTGCTGGTAACAATCTGCTGGAGTTATTAAATTGAAACATGTCAGCATGTGAAACTGGACTAAGTTGTGAGGTTTAAATGCTCTTTATTGTACTGACATTCAACCTGATGCCTGACTTGCAGCTGACAGACTGCTTTGAATGGGTCTGTGAAAGCTGCCTACGAAAAGCAAGTTCATATATTCTTTGTGGAGATGGCATATGGAGCTGACTAAAAGGGATCCTCACTTCCACTGGAAAACTTGTGGGAGTTGACAAGTTGAAAAATTTTGGAAATCTCCATATAACGATCCAATTCTTGCTTAAAAATAGCCATGTGCTCTGGTTCTTCATATCATTTTACTTGCACAGGAAGAGGGGGAAAAGGGGAATTATAAACACTGACCATATGAGTAAGGGATTTAAAAATCCCATGTTCCTTTGACATGAAAGTCAAGCTCTGCAGCAAGTGCCCCTGCATTCAGTGCCAGTGTAACTCTTTCTGCTCATAGCATTGCACCAATATGTGCAACTATAGGTTGCAGCTGCAAAGCCTGCCTGCAGAGGACTGCAAATCCTCACACCCCTGTTGACTGTAATAATTTTTGGAGCGATTCCTTACCTTCTATTCAGGCTGGTTTTGCAGGTCTCTGCACCTGCTGTGGGAATACAAAGTGAAGGGACTTGGAGCTCACGGTTTTCCTGTGAGCATTACTATTGGCTCTCTAAAGCTCCATGAAGTGACATGAGCCTGTTTTGTGCCCAATCCGTGTTTGTTAGGTTTGTCCTCAGTAATCAGGCCCACAAAAGTACTTTTCTGAGCCAGCTCCTCTTGCAGATGAGGCTGAAAAGCACATGACTGTTGGAAAGAGGAGTCCTCTGCAGTAAGCTCTGTGGCTGTAGACTACAGAGAAATATAGTCTAACAGAAATAACGCCATACACTCTTCTCTGCTACTACAGAAAGCTCTGAGGAGCTGCTTTTAATCTCCAAGGAACTTGTTTATGCTTTACAGTAGTTCCCCGATGTTTTTTTATTCATCTTTGATGTTTTGAAAGTGTTGGTTAAATCAAACAGTAGTACAATATGCTGTCTCTGCTTAATCCTGTATGAAGTGAACTTGTCAATGCAAAGCTGACCAAGAAATCTGGGGTTTAGTAAGCAGGAATAAAGCGAGAACAATGGAACAAGCATTAAAACCAGAATGGCAATTTTTGAAGGGATTTCATGACTTGTCCCCCTCTTGGCTAATTGTAATGATCTAGCATTATGTCTGTGCTGGCTTTTAACACTGTTTCTCCATACTTATTTTTAGGGTTGGTCGACGGCCTGTACTGCTCTTCTCCGTCATATTCATTTTGATATTTGGACTGACTGTAGCACTCTCAGTGAATGTGACCATGTTCAGCACACTCAGGTTTTTTGAGGGGTTTTGCCTGGCTGGAATAGTCCTCTCTCTGTACGCACTACGTGAGTATACCTTCATTACCCATCCAAATGTGTCTTTGTTGGCAATGTGGTTTGCTGTTCTCTGGCTTCCTGCTTTTGTCCAAACAGATCAAACCAGGGTCATGTGTACTTTGGTAAGGATTTTGTAGCTGTCTCTTTAGGTTGCCACAGAGCAGACTGTGAAGCTGTTTGAGAGCTCATTTTTAAAGTTATGTTTTAGGTTTGCTTGTTATTTAAACATGGAAGTCATCTGTCTCATAGCCATAATGTGTAATGGGAGTGGATTTCAGCTTTCAGTATTGGCCTCAGTAGGAGACTCCCCACTTTCACCATCTGTAGCAGTATATAATTTTTCACAAATTCCTCTGTTACTTGCAGCAGGAGATCCCATGTCCCTGCCTCAGGATTATAAAGCGCAGCAAAAATATGTGAGAAGTTACCAAGATTTGTTGTTGTTCGGTTTTGTCTGTTTCACTGGGGGAAAAATAACTGAGAGAAACTCGTGGAAAGCTTGTGAGAGTTGTCTACATGCTCCTGTCTGGTGGCTGGTACCTGTTGCCAAAACATTTGAAAACCCCTTTTGGGGTCTTTGGAGAGTACATGAAAGTGCTGCCAGCCTAGTCTGTGTCCCTTGGATGTGCTTCAGAGAGCTTTGTCTGCTTCTGCTTCCTTGACTGTTTGTAATTCACAGGTAGTACTGTATAAACTAAGGAAAACAGAGTTTTCTCCTCTGGAGAAGTTCTGAAAGTTGTTGTACAGATTTAAATATTTTTTTATTTATTTCCTATTATAGATGGTATTTAACCCATCAAGATTTAGCACAGTATCCCTACTCTGCATGAAGTGTTAAGTAGTATTAAGTTCCACAGGTTTGGTTTTGTTTTCAGTCTGCACCAAGGGGAAAGAAGCTTGGCTAGAGTATATGAGAGTTTGTTCTGTATTGCACTTCTTTTTTATAGCTGATATGGTACCAAAAATGAATAATTTTTTCCATTTTTTGCCTTTGTTCATGTAATCTCTAGTTAGAGTTTTCTACCAAAAGACCCAAAACTACCACTGAAGACATTACACTTTTATTGGGAAGTGTTTTAATCTGTGGGGTTCCCTTAGGAGAAAACTTCAGCCATTACCAGTATGACATTGAGCTGGAAACTAGGCTTGTTGGGACTTTTGACAGCCCAATGCAGCATGATATTTTTATTTTGCGGTTTTGGTTTGGTTTTGAGTTTGTCTGGTTTTGGTTGTTTGGGATTTTTTAACCTTTAAGAGAGTCATTGCAGCTGAAAATTTTCATGGGGAGATGCCACCTATGTAAAACTTCCTCTCAATTTAGACTCACCATGTTTCCCTTTCTGCTGGAGCCCGTAGTGTGGTGTTGCACTCCTTTGTGGAGTCAGCTTTCTGTGTAGCCCCTCTTCCCTTTTTCTTAATGGCCTTGATTTTTTTTTCCATTAGAGATTTGTTGCCCCTGAATTCCCAGCTGGCTGCCCTGAGCAGAGTAACAGAAAGTGGAAAGTTTGATCTGTTAGAGTCATTAGTTTTCAAAGCCTCTGTACAGAAGTAAACTTCATAGGCTTGTGTAGCTTGCAAAGGTAATTAGCCTGCCACAGGGATCCTTTTACACCGTGTTGAGCTTGCTAGTTGTGCTTGGATTTATGGCTTGCCAAAGGGAAATTGTAAATAACAGTCCTGGATGCTTTGGGAGTGGGAAGAGCCCTGAAGTATGCTCTTTAAACACAGAGCTGCCAAGGTTGAGTTGCCCTCACCATTAAAACAACACTCTTCTTGGTAACCTAATGCTTTTCCTATCTGTTCACCCTAAGTTGCTGCATGAGCCTGGGGACGAGCCTTGCCTTTCTTCTGTAGAGGGGCAGCACTGAACCCAAGATGCCTGTGCTCCTCAGTGAGCTTTCCTCAGTGTTGTAATGAGCTAGCTTCTTGTGGCCTACAAGTACAGCCTATTGCCTGGAGCTGCTTATGACTTGTCTGAAATTTCTAGTGAAGTGGCAGGATGATGGTGCTTGCTGCAAATGACGGAAGCAGAGGAGAAATGAACCTGGAACTTTCCCCTCCCAGGTGCTGTGGGACATTGCATCATCTAGGAGGATGAAAGGCAGTTAATTCTTCTCACTGAACAAACATACTCAGCTTTGAAAGGCTTTTGTTTACTGATGATGTGGAGTGGGGGAGTTTCTACTGTCTTTCAGAAGCATTTTCCTGCTTGGTAGCAATCTTCAGTGAGTTCCTGTGCTCCTGAGCAGCTGGCACACATCTTGTGTGGTGAGGCACCAGCAAGGTCCTTGGTAAGCTCTCCCTAGGAGGGTAAAGTGATCCTGATGTGCCATGCTCAGCAGTCATCTGATGCATGGAGCTACAGCCTCCTGTTGTGATATGCTGATCAGGTCCCCTACTACGTTTGCTGAGATTTCTGTGGAAATGGCCTGCCCCTTTATGGAGAGGGATGCTGGGACCAGAGATGAAATCTCCTGGAAAGAGGAATGGTGAGGGGGCACTAAGGACTACTCTGGCTGCAGTGATTAGAAAGGCATGTATGGCTTGCCCAGCAGTTAAATACAGGAAGGAGTGTAGCATGATGGGCTGGAGAAGGGCAGGTTGTTTCAATGCAAGCAGGGAAAGAACTTCTTTTTGGTTCTTTTCTGAGAGTGCCTTTTGTTCCAGTATTTGTTTCTGCATATATGTCCAGGGAGCAAGAATGGGCACCCTGCACCTGCTTGCTCATCATGATTGGATACACAGCACTATAGCCCGCTGCCCAGCTGAAGAGGAGGAGATTTGAGTCTGCACATTGGGGTGGAAAGGCCTAAGCTGGTTTTGTGAGGGGTTTCCTTCACACAGGCTATGAAGAAGGGAAGAGGTGGAGGAGCTCTGAGTAGGGTCACGTGTGCCTGAGTGATGCCACAGCTGGTGTCTGTACAGCAGGAGAGGAGTGCCACCCTTACTGCAAATAGCTCTGCTTGCTGGTTGAAACTCATGTGGGACAAAGTACATGTGGTAAATGTGGAAGTCATGGGAGAAAGCAAATCTGAGTATCTCAAGGGTGGGAAGGGTATTGCTTCTGGGTCACTTCAGTATCACGAGGGTATGACCATGACTGCAGGACAGCCTTTTCCTGTGTGCTTATGCAGAAGGCCAGATACTGCAGCTGACTCAGCACAGGTCTCTTCCTTAGGGCCTGTTTTCATGAGCTGCAATGAGCTGATGCAAGAGCTCTCATGGCTGAGGGCAGGAGTTCCCTCTTCCTTTTCCTCCCTCTCCTCTCATGTGGCCCTGCACTAGGCAGGGCCAGTTAAACGAATAAAGGGAAGAATGGGTCCCTTCCAGCTGATCATTTCCTATGCTGTATCTGACTTGCCCCTAATGTCCCTGCTTTTGTCACTACCTGGAGTCACAGCTAGTTTGTTGGTATTAATTAAAACTGTTTGAGGAGGAGGAGTGGAGGGGAAGAGTTGTATTTCTCTGGCAAATGCTCTCCAGGCAGGTTTAATGAACCTCTTGTCAAAGTGCTGTGCACCATCACTAATGACTGTATCTGAGCTCAGACAGCAGAAGCCATGGTGTGGGTTTGCACACATTTGCAGGCTGTTCAGCAGTTTCATGGGTGGCTGAACTACAGAGTAGGCCGCAAAATTATGAAGTCTGGACTTGGATGAACCAATAAATAAGTTCTGAAAATAGCTTTGCTGAAGAGGAGACAGCATTTTCCCAGGTTGGAGTGCAGAAGCAGGTGTGCCCCTCTGATGCACAGTAGCAGGATGAGTAGGCACGTTGTTTTTTAACTGTTAGGAGGGAAAAAGGTAGAAATGCTGTTGAAAAATCATAAATTGTGTTTCAAAAGCTTGGAGAAGCTTGGCAGGGGCTTCCAGAATGGTTAAAATGTCCAGCAGTGATGTTATCTTCCTCATTTATGCCAGGTCAGTCTAACCTGTTACTCCTGTAAATTACACAGGCACTGATTTTTGAGAGGCTGAATGTGGCTTCTTAAGATTATATTTTTTTATGTATATCCTGGAAAGCTAGAGCAGCATGCTAGAAAGCTTGCTGCAGGCTGAGGAATGAACAAGTGCCAAAACAGAGTGTGGAAGCATCTGGGTGTTAGGCTCTAGTGATGTCAGATTTATAAAATAATTTGACTTCCATTCAGGTGTCAATATAAAGGGTGAGATTTACCTTCATTTTTTTTTTTTTTTTTTCTTTTTCCCTCTCTCCCAGAAATGTATGGAGCCTGAGATCCTAGAGCATCCCAAATTTCTAATTCCCACCTCTCTTGCCATTTAAATGGTCTAAACAATGTAATTGCTTGATTTTATTCTCTGTTTTCCTCTCCTGACTCTTCAGGAGCAAGCATGGCCTTGGCTAGGCAAGGCAGATGAAGCACTGGAAACTGCAGGCCTTGAAGTTATTCTGTGTAATCTGAACCAGCTCAGTAAATAACTCTGCAAAGCATTCCCAAATTGACGGATGTGGAAAACATCTGACTCCTTTCCAGTGCATTGACATGTGGGTTAGCTCTGCAGTAACATGCAGTTCTCTCCACTGACAGGTCTGTGATAAGATCAAGGTTGTTAAGCCACCTACCTTCTGTTTATGTAACCAGCCTTTCCTTACTCTGAGTCACTTGACGCAGCTCTAGAGTGATCACAGAGGGATCCACCGAAAGTTTTACGGGATCACTCTTAGTTAACCATTAATTGTTAAATGGTATGGAAACACTTTGGTTTAAAGAGCAGTTATGGGCTGCTCTAACTTTGAGGTGGGATGTGAGTTTCTAGAAACAAGAGCTCTGCATTTTGGATAGCTTGGGGCAAGAGCTGTTTTAAATAAAGAAATACTCTGCAGTGAGAGCATTCCAGCTGCTGGAAAAAAAAAAAAAAGGACTATGCATGCATTTTATCAAATGCCTGGGGGCTCAATTTGTGCAGGAGTGGAAAAGGTTATTGGAATTACTGTACTCTCCTTTAAGTATAAATCTTCCCTGCTCTACATTGCTTCCTTCATTATAATCAAGTTATGTCTCCTCTTCTAATCTGTTGGCCTCTTCAGTGTTTTCTCTGAATTTCCTTCCCTTTTCTGGTGGTCACAATGGGTGTGGACCCTTCTATGGATGTTGTCTGCCATTAAGGCATAGGCTGTCATCCTTACTTTGACCCCCTCCAAAACTGTATTCTGGAGCAGAAGTGCACTTGAAGAATTGCTTGCATACTGTCCTGAATATCAGAAATGCTGTATCATTTGAGGCAGGCAGTTTGAAATTAATTTATAAAAAGTCTTAAAGTATGGCAAAGGTGAATAAAAGGAGGATCTTTCTGAAACTCCCTGGGAGGTTAGCAGATGTTTGATTAATGTAGAAATTGCAGCAGGATCTAATTTTAATCAGTTTTTTCATTTCAGTCGCTGAAAATCTTATGTGTTGTCAGTGTGACAAAAAGCCCAAGGAATTAATTTTATTTGAGGCACTTTTTCTATGACTGGTCAGTTGAGAATGCAATAAAGATGCAACTCTGCAGTTGTTAGACTTATGGTGATGACAATCAGCTGAGATTAGAGTACACTTGCAATATCCCCAGCTCAAAACACAGCTTGCATTTACCATTTAAAATGTCTGCCTTTTAAATGCTCCAAACCAGCTCTAGCAGTTTAGGTATGCTCAATATGTGAAATCTTACCATCTGTCATTCAGATACTGTTCAGGATTGTAATGACACTTTTAGGGAATTATTTATTTATTTATCTCAGCAATGTCAAATAGACTCAAAGGTCTGCTCGTCCCTGTTGCGCAGCTAAGAGCTTACTGCCACTGAAAGGAGATGAGGGGGCTTCTCTCTTCCCTTTCCAAATTCCTTTGCATTATATCAGCTATTCATATGACCATGGCTTCAAACTAAATCAAACTGTTTAAGATGAGTGTATAGTTAAATCCAGGAAGTTGTCTTTGACTTCCAACTCTTTGAGTTGGCTAAAGTGGCGTTAGAACCTTACTGTAAGAGTAAATTGTGAAGTTTTTGTCCAACCTACTTCTTGCTTGGTTGGTTTTTTTTTCCTTATTGTAAGACAGCAAGGAAAAGCCATTTAGCAGCTATGTAGATCCAAGCTAGTGTTCAACATAGTGGAGGGTTGGCAGTATGCATGTGCCTATTCAAGCCCTGTCCAAAGCGACCAGTGCTGCTGTCAGGACATGGATGGTCTGTATCTTGCAGAGTCCTTTGGCCACTGTGCACCAGCAAAGGGCCCCTGCCAGCATCCCTCCTGAGAGTGAGCCTCAATAGTTCTGCCAGTGAGTCTTCCCATCAAAAGGAGAGCACACCTCGCAATGGTCAGATCTGCTCCTTCTCTGTCCAGTCTGCTCCATCTCTTCTCCAGCAAATTAAAGCCTTCCCACTGTGCCCTGCTCAGTTCATGAGCTCCAACCACTCTGCTGACTTTGGCTTGGAAAGGATTATGTATTTCAGAGTTGCAAGGAGTTGATAGTGCAGCAGTATTGTACCACTGGTGTATATCTGATACTGTTGCAGCTTTTTAGTAAATCACATACTTCTCATGATCTGAGAGGTATGTTGTGGTTTTTTTTCCTCTGAGAAATGCAAGTGGTTCAAAGACAGGGATGTGAAAGTTGTCAGTTGTGAATAATGTCTTTTTTAAAAATGTTTTTTTCCCAACAGGAAAAAATCGAATTTGTTGCAGGCAGCATCAGGGAGAAGTCATGCATATAAAGCCTGTTCTGCTAACTGTTGCTTTACTGAGTTTTAGGTATTCTATTCCTTGTCTCTGTCCTTGGCAGGACCTGAAAACTAGATGGGCTAGTGTTGGAAATGAGATGGACAGCAACAAGCTCAGAAGCTGCCCTTAAGTTAGCATGGAGACCTGGGCATTTCTTTTTCCCCCATCTGCTGCTTCTAGTGAGGATCAGACATATGCACATTTCTCTTATGTGCATGTGTTAACTTTCTGCTGCAAAAGGAAGTGTACGTAGGTTCATCAATCACCTATGAATGAATAGTACTTTACTTCCCTTTCCTGCCTGTCCCTACAGGTTAGCTCATCAGGAAAATTCAAGCGAAATTACTGTGGCAGCAGGATGTGCATAGAGGAAAAACCACATGTTTGAGGAAGGTAGATTTAGAAGTTATTTGTAGTGACTTGGGTATTTGAGTCCACCAAGAAATGTCAGCAAATTCACATAAATATTTAAGTGCCTTTCAAGAGGAACCATAATTTAACAAGGCTAGCCAAATTTCCATCCCTAGTCATGCAGGCATGCTTCCTATTTTCTCACTTACAAGTAACATAATCACATGGGATTTTTACTAGTTCAAGTTAATTAAATTTCACTCAAAGCATGAAATTTGCAAACAGCATCCATTGCAGTATTTCTACAAATGCATGTTACTTAGTCAGAAACAGCAAAACGTTCACTTTTGTTTTAATTCTTCATTTTGTTTCTTGCTGGTCTATGGAATTTAGTCATACATTCTGCACCAGTGCAGATAGCACTCATTTTCCTTTTTTAACTAAACCTGCTCAATGTTGCATTGCGGATGAATTTGTAAGTCATATGCTGCAATTACTGATGGACCTTAAAGCATGACCTATGTTTTTGTCTTTTGAGAACATCTGGTTCCTTCTTAAATGAACTGTACATACACTTACGTACTTTTTAGAGATAAGTTGAGGCATAAGTGCTTGTTAGTATATTGAAAACTTGTTTGCTCACATTCTTTGAATTCTGGTTATGGCATGAATTGTGAGAGCAGGCATCGGTTTACTGAAGTCTTATGAATGATGTGCAAATCTTTGCAAGCTCTACTTGTAAGAAATCTACTTGATTCCTTACTCAGCATGTGTGAGCTGTATGTCTGCTTTAGTCACACATTCAGTAAGGAATCTTTCAATTGTAGATAATCTTGCATTTGGGCTTCGTAATAAAACAGGTAGTGTCTTGTAAAGGACATTTGAAAAAGGCTCTGTGGATTGGAAATGTGACTGTCACCTAATGAACTGTGGGAGGGAGCATGGTCTGGTGTTTGTTCTGGATCCACATCTCTGTACCTCTCTGAGTGATTCCCCCAGCTCCTGGATGCCCCAGCATCTCTCGGTAATTGTCTTGCATTTGGAGGAATTCAGGTAGACTAACCATTCTTGTGGCTTCTCCTTCCAGCTGTCTATCCTGTTCCTGTAGCAGAGATTACCCTGTAGCTCGTATGCTGATGCCTCAGTCCTCTCCCAAGCAGCCAGGCATTTAAGCGCAAAGATATCTCCTTCAGTGGCTTTCCTCACATATTCAGTGTATTAGCTTAAGGACATGCATTTCATTCTGCTGCTGTTTATTTTCCAAAGAGGATAATCTGGCAGGAGTAGTAGAGAAGGGCAATGTTTGCGCATGCCAGGGCCAGTCTAGGACACGAGAAGTACTTCAGTGCAGTGGAATAGAGCAAGTTCTGCTGGAACTGTGCACTGTAATTAATCATTCTGTCAAAATACAGACTAGAAGACCTCTGTGCCCCAGTACTAAAGCATAGGTAGGTTACTTTATGTACCATCTGTATCCAAACACTTGAAACTAATTCTCTGGAGAAATAAGGAGGGCATTTTCTCCTTGAAGCGTTCAGTTCAATAGATATTGAAGCACATGAGACCTCTCTCATGAGACCTCACTTGGAGTGTTGTATATAGTTCTGATGCTCTCAACATAAAAAGGAAATGCAACCATTGGAACAAGTCCAGAGAAGGGCCACGAGGATGATCAGGGGACTGGAGCACCTCTCATATGAAGACAAGCTGAGAGAGTTTGGGCTGTTCAGCCTGGAGAAGAGAATAGCAGCCTTCCAATATCTGAAGGGGGCGTATAAGGATGCTGGGGAGGGACTCTTCGTTAGGGACTGTAGTGATAGGACAAGGGGTAATGGGTTCAAACTTAAACAG